>JAVCKZ010111869.1:0-10251 GCA_034780755.1 Lepetodrilus elevatus | reverse complement strand
CCATTTCTAACAATAATCCAATAGAGCATCAAAATCCAGATAAAAAAGTGATTTTATTGCATTTTTGGACCACCCTAGTGTGTACGTTACATGTGTGTGTACGTTACCTGTGTGTGTGTGTGTGTGTGTATACGTTACCCGTATGTGTGTGTGTATACAGCTGGTGCACGTTACCTATGTGTGTGTACGTTACCTGTGTGTGTGTGTTACCCGTATGTGTGTGTACAGCTGGTGTACGTTACCTATGCGTGTACGTTACCTGTGTATGTGTACGTTACCCGTGTGTGTGTGTGTACAGCTGGTGCACGTTACCTATGTGTGTGTGTACGTTACCTGTGTGTGTGTTACCCGTGTGTGTGTGTGTATATGTGTGTGTGTGTACGTTACCCGTGTGTGTGTACGTTACCCGTATGTATGTGTGTGTGTGTACAGCTGGTGCACGTTACCTATGTGTGTGTGTGTGTACGTTACATGTGTGTGTACGTTACCCGTATGTGTGTGTACAGCTGGTGTACGTTACCTATGCGTGTGTGTGTGTACGTTACCTGTGTGTGTGTACGTTACCCGTGTGTGTGTGTACAGCTGGTGTACGTTACCTATGTGTGTACGTTACCTGTGTGTACGTTACCTATGTGTGTGTGTACATTACCTGTGTGTGTGTGTGTATGTGTATGTGTGTGTGTGTGTGTGTGTGTGTGTGTGGCGAGGGGGGTAGACACACACACACACACACACACACACACACACACACACATCACATAGACAGACAGATAGTCAAAGATACAAATCGATGCTAACAACAAGCAACGACACAGACTAATAATCTATTTTTTCGTAAATGTATTATATTATATAAATAATATTGAAAACATAATTCTAATTGAAAACTACAGTAAACAGATACTATTTCGCAGTGCATAGGCCTGTGTATGTAGGCTACACTACATGTAGATATACAAACCATATTGAATTTATTGTAATCGGCTTATAATATCAAAATTACCATTGGCATCAGCTGTTGTTTATAGTCGCCCTGCTCTTGCTGTCACGGTGTTATTCTCAAAACAGAATCAATGTACCAGTAGCTGATTAGTGCTCTTGATCATTCAATATAGCCTACATCTGCTGTCGTATATAATCAGATAATGCCAAAGTCTTATAATAATTATAATAAATTTGTGATCATAGTATACATGAGTGCACACATACATTTTAATAAACTATAATTATTCGGCGTCCTGTGATATGTTCAACCACACGTGTAGGAGATTATTCTCTTAATGTCGAGATTTTTATTCCCAAAGGTTAGCGAAATCGATATTTGCTATCAAGACAAAAATCTGTCAGTGAGCGCTAGTACTAGTAGCGCTAGGTAACAAGCACTCTATTGAACATTATACAGCGCAGCGCCCTCTTTCATCGAGCATAGGGAGACAACTCATTTGAGGAAATGTTGTTATGCCAACGGTGTCAAGATGTCGATCGGCAACAACATCGGGGACACAAAACCATCGGTAATTGTTTCATGAATGCTTGCTTAATAATATTTATATACACATCTGTGGCAAATACTATTTTGAACTAATGCAGCAACTATGAGTTTGAAAAGAGGAATACTTGATAAGAGAACATAGCTTTTATATCGAATGAAAAGAGAGCTTCGGTTTTCGTGTACATCAACAGCTTTTCAAACTTTAGTCACAGTATCGCGTCTGTTCATTTCTACGTTTATTTTAGAACCATATCGCCACATGCAATACCATAAAGAATTACGATGCGGAAATTCATGTTTTTTGATGTTTGCACAAGCAGTATTTTCAGAATGTTATTCGTCTAAATATCTCAATTCTCATGAAAACTTGCTAAATAATGATCAGTAATGATCTTTCTAAGCATTTGAAGATATCATGATACATAAATATATCTATTTAAAATTATGAAAACCATTACAGATACAAATATAATTTGGCAGTATTATTGCACTACGTAGGACTACCATATTCATTTAAACATTATGTAGATTTAGATTTATTTATACATGCATGATGTTACACATAATACTACAGGTATAACTAAAACTTGGATACTTTTTCCCCCAGCCATTTCCGCTAATACCTGGATTGAAATCGACGCAAAAAAATGATGGTCAGCTTCTACGACGCCCACGAATCCCCACATGTCCCCCTCCCATCTCCCCCTGCCCAAGTCCCACCAGGGCGAAGAGTGACTACACCTACGTTTCTAAAAACATGGATGTTTATGAAGACGCAGAATCAGAGTACTACCAGTTTGATTCTCCCATCCCGAGTGGTGCACCAAGTCTTGTGTCTCGCCCGGGGTCAGATGTGCGTCCTTTCCGCCACCACACCCAGACCTCCCAAGGGAGTCACTTGACCTCCTTCATAAGTCGCGATGACACGAAGTATGTTCTCGACCCGCTGTATCGCGGACGGAGCACAATTGGACCATACATCGACGCGAAACGATTGGTCAAGCCATTCAAACCACGTGGCCCCGATGCATTTCCTCCGAGACAGCCCAGGCAGATCGGAGACCTGTGTCATGATTTTGAGCCGGACGATCCTCGGTACTTCCAGGCACCGGATTTCACGTTGGACACGTTCTTGAGACGGGTGGCACATATTAGTCAGATGCCCCTGAGGAGGGTGAAAGAGACGATGTACTCGAGACACAATTATAAGAAAATTGCAAAGTTACTCGAACAATCAAATTTTCATCAACCTAAGCAAGAGAGTGTTCATGAAACAACTTTTTCGTTAGAAGGTTTGTGACACTTTTTATTATTATTATTATTATTATTATTATTATTATTATTATTATTTTACAATTTTCTGCACAATCTACCATTTATTTTAGGCTTGAATCCCATATTTTTCAGTGACATTAATTAAAGAACCACATTATTTTCCAAGAATATATAATTCACAACTATGTCTCTGGTGAGATCTATTCCCCAGACCTAGAACTGGACCTGGATTTGCAGCCTATTCCCAGGACCCGGCCCCAATTCCCAGCAATCTGATTGGCACACATGACCCAAAATATGAATAAAATATTTTCTTCATCCTAATCCTAACCCTAACCACATGAGCCAATCAGATTGCTGGGAATTGGGTTCGGGTCCATGGAATAGACTGCAAGTCCGGGTTCATGGAATAGACCGCAAGTACGGTTTCGTGGAATAGACCGCAAGTCCGGGTTCGTGGAATAGACCGCAAGTCCGGGTTCGTGGAATAGAACCGCCCCCACCCCCCTTTATTTATTTCGCTCGTATCACCAGGTCTGATCGATCCGTTCGAGTGCCGCATCCCTCAGAGACAGCTGTTGTTCGAGATGGCCGCCATGATCAAAGCTCACATTCGGGGTCTGGTCAACGTGGAGATCAAGACCGTCATCAAAGCGATGCCCAAATACAGCCCATCTTACACGGACGACAACTTCCCGCACACTGAGATAATCTTGTACCAGGAAGACACGGAAGAACAAGCTAGCGTGGCGTCCAAGAAGAGGGTGTAAGTACACAAAGATTTACCTACAGTCAGTGTTCGAAATGACTTACTGGCCCGAATAATGATACAAATAACAAATGTTTACAAAAAACATGAATTTCTACTGGCCTAAGCTTATAGGATACCTTAGCATTGGGAGAAATGGCCGGGCCAGCAGTAATTTCGAACACTCTATACAGTAGACCTCGCATATATAACGTACTCATTAAGACCGGCTATTTTTGTTCGTTATATGCAAAGTCCGTTAGACGCAAATGCCATAATTAGCGTTAGACGGGACCATTGTAGGCGAGTGTCCGGTTTATCCGAGGCTGGTATATGCGAGGTCTACTGTGCAAGTTCAACAAGCATAGCAAAGGGAGTTAATGTTATTTTATTTTCGTTGTTGAATTATGCCCCCTGAAATTTTGAGTAACAGTATTAAAGTCATACAGTCATGTTTTTTTGACAATGTATTATGTCAACATGGTCTACAAACCATGATTGTATGCCTTTAATTTAACAACTATTGCAGACACAGCTTGTAAAATTATATCTGGACACAGAATTAAACACCATAAATTAAATTTTGAAACAGTTGTCATCAATTTGATACTGTGAAGAAAAATAAATGTTTGGTAAATCTGTTACAAATTATGATTATGATCGCTGAATTTCTCGTTTTAATTTCCAGTGAATCTGAGCTGGCAGCCACGGATGCAATGTTGCATTCTGGTCCAACTCGCCACTTCCAGGGGTCTGAGAGAAGCCAGTCGCCATTCAGTGAGTTAAATGTCCCCCATTTTGTGTCCTTTGTGTTAGGAATGTTAACACCATCAACACTGTTTCCTCATTATGAAAAGATTTAGCTCTGAATTAGGCGAATACATGGGTAATAATTTATTAGGAGGCTAAAATTCAATTACCGTAATTACCCGAATAATTTAAACAGGAGAAAGAAAAATAAATTTGTAGCTGTTCTATTTACCAAATTTAGAAAAATATGAAAATTTAAAATGAGTGGTGTTTGTATACTTATGGACAAGCCAATTAAAGTCCAAGAAATTATAAGAAATGGATTGATAAATAAAAAAAAAAGATTTAATAAAAAAGAAGTTATAAAATAATTTTGAAAACAAATCTTTCTTCTTGAATATATTTTAAAATTACGATATGAAAAGAATTGGTCATATTTGTACATTTAGGTAAACAAATATTTTCAGCAATTAATTAAGGTGTTCGATTTATTAGGGTAATTACAATATTCAAGTAATATCAATAGTTTTGAGTTCGTGTCTTGTTTCAATAGTTACAAACACGACTGTTTTTTGTTTGTGTCAGCTGTACCAGACGAAACAGTAATCTCACCTCCGGAACTCGCAATATTGGATTCTCTCATTGCCGGAGGGAAAGCCCTCAGTCTCAAGGTGAGCTCTAGAAGTTTAACCCTCTCCCTGCTGGAGGCAACCAAAGATGCCCTAAAGAGCAGTGTTTGTGTCTAATCCGGCAGGGAGAGAGTTAAAGGCATACAATGATATTTATTGAAATATTTCATGGTCAAATATATTTTTACCTGAAAGTATGTACAGTAGACCTCGCATATACCGACCTCGGATAAACCGGACACTCACCTATAACGAACTGAATCTGAAGTCCCGGTCCCATCTTCCCATATAACGAACAAAAATAGCCGGTCCCAATGAGTGCGTTATATGCGAGGTTTACTGATTTGGGCAACAAGATACATTTTCCGTATGTTCCAGTGGTTTTCAATACTTTCAGATTTCATTTATTTTGTATCTGGAACATCAGTATGTACATGAATCATGACAAGTTTTAAGTTATCTTTTTTGTTCAGTAACAAATCTGAAATGTATGAGATGGTTTAAAGTGAATGGTACGTCGGTTTACAAAGCCGAATGTTCACAGTTTGACACCATTTGATGGCTGCCAGGTATATTCTCTATGATGGAGAACGCTGCAGGTATTTGAGGCTCCGGGGTTGATCTCATTAACTTGGCCGTGTCCTGTGACCCCTGGATTTCTGGTCGTTTCAGCTGAAAATACAATTTCCTATTCTCATCCTTGCATGTTTGTGGGGAGAATTACTATGTAGTATTAGAATATATATATACTGTAAATCACTAATTTAATGCGACCTCTAGATTTTAGACGTAAATGCGACGCCAATAAAATGCTAACAGTCATGTCTCCATACATGTTTCTACCCAGTATTTACCTTTAATGTGCAGCAATTAAATGCGACAATACAGCGGTCACATATTTCGCATTAATATTCTGCTCGTATTAATTTCATGATTTATAGTATCCAGAATTAATAATCCATCGATTATTTTGAAACTGTTTGTTTTTATGTAGGCTCACTTCCTGTTTGAGATGCCAGACATCACACCTATGATGAAAACCATCACCTACCTCAATCTGTCCTTTAATGACTTCAAGGTAAACATATACAACTAGCTAGTCACCTATGGTTACGGTATTTTACCAGAACCAGTTTCTCAATTTCACCAGAGCTTCAAAGACGGTGAAATCCAAATGTGTTATAAGTTATGAATGATGGTTTATTTATTTATTATAATCTATCCTTTTTTTTTTACAATCTAAACACATTTCCCATTGGGTAACAAAGATGTATTATTATTATTATTATTATTATTATTATTATGGTTATTATTTTTCTTAGAATTTTGAAGAAACAATAATTTCTTCTAGGATTTAGCCACTAATGAGATGGGAGACAGTGATTTCAAACATATTTATGGAGTGTACACATTTATTTTAAAGTCATATTTAATAACTATGGATTTAAAAGAAATAAAAATACTTTATTCAATATTTATACTAGACAAACTTAATTTTGTGTGTAAAATACATCAAAAATATGATTTTGCTCTATTTTTGTAAAATGTGTTTTCTGCAATTTCGAGAGGAAAACTTGCATGTTTCAGCTTATTCCGGAGGAGGTTCTATTAATAGAACAGCTGGCGGTCCTGAAGCTAAGGAACAATCCTCTGGAGGAACTTCCTGACGACATCGGGAAACTCTCCAAGCTCCGAACACTGGTCGCCTCCTTCTGTATGCTGAAGAGTCTCCCCGTCAGGTGTGTGAAGTGCTCATAAAATATACGTGGATGTCGTTAACTTAAAGGCATAATGTCACAGTTGATAGACCTGTATAATGGACAAATCATTTTTGATCTGAGACTATAGTTTGGCATGAAATGCATTGACACCCCTATTTCGTAGATTATCTTGGTAAATACTTCATTGAATGAAAAAAAAAATAATCCATTTTCTTATTTCATTTGACCTAACCAAAATTAAAAAAATATATATATATTGCACCAGTAATCTATTTATATAACGATCAACAACTATTTTTGAGTAAGTATTATTTTATGCAGTACCGGTAAGTATTATTTTATACTGGTGCAATTATTTACATTTTGGTTAGGTCAAATGAAATAAGATAATGGAGTTTTTTTGTTTTTCATTCCATGAAGTATTTACTGAGATAATCTACGAAATAGTGGTGTCAATGCATTTCATGCCAAATTATAATTACGCTTGATTTATCAACCCAAAAGTACTCAATAGTTAATATTTTATGTGAATAAAGGGAACGTTCTGCTATTTATCTTGTCTTTGATGCATCAACTGATCTATGAAGGAATTGTAAGTAAACGTTGCTGTTGTGTATTATATTTTAAAGTCGTACCACTGAGTTATGTCCCCTTGCATTGATATAATGAAGCAAATAACAATACAACCATATTAAGGTTGTCTATCATGGGGTTGCAGTGGATATTTGTCTACCATACAGCGGTGGAAAGGTTTTTTGAAGTACAAACATGATTTTATGTATATCAAGTGAATGTATTTTGCAGTTGTAGCTAAGAACTAGTCCAAAACAACCATAATACATTTGGTGAAATAGATATTGGTGAAAATGTGTATATATTATGTTCCTTGTTCAGTAATATATCAATAAACCTATAGGTAAACGCGCATATTGATTAATGTACATCTTCAAGTATCTACTTCAGAAATCCATATACCTTGATGACGTCTACACCTAGTTCCATGTATTGCATTGTATCGTTAATTATTCAATATACGACGTGACGGATATCTACTCGCTAAAGCTCGGAACTGTGAACATTAATTTATCTTGGGACTCATATTCCGTAATCACTCGTGGGTTATTCTCTAATTATTCCATCGTAGTGTCTAGTATTGTAGTGTCAATTTCGATAATGTAGTGACAAGTATTACATTACAATGTCCAATACCATATCGCACTGACCGGCTGCCATTGTTCAATAGTACGTGCACCCGAAATACCCACTGTGTATAACGGTATAAGGCCTATTCTACTTCACCCCATAGTCCAGTGTAAATAATATCTGACTTGCACGGTAAACATAGCTATTATATAAATAACAACCCGCCTACCAACTAACTACAGGCCCACCGCGTGGTGTGTATATATAGATCTATAGTAGATCATGTCACGTACCAGTTGTGTTCACCTTGAACCACATTCCATGATTCCATTCTTTGTTATATCACCCGTGACGGGGCCATTACCATTGTTATCATATATCACGCTACTGTATAATAGGCTACCCTCAAACCACCCATGTCTATCCATTACCACACAACCACCGTATACCACACAATATTTCAAAGTGTAGGCCTACCATTACAACACAACCATAATACAGCATAGCATTTGAACCCATTTCCACACAGCCAGTATACAAGCATGGATGACCAATAAGCCCGACTGCAGCACATAGACTATAATACATCTACGACATCCTGCTCCCCGTTGTCGTCGCGCGTCGCTTCAATAGCTGCGGCCAGATCGATGTCCCATTGACAGGCCTCCAATCGCGATAAGGCTAGCCAATTTTCACTGACAACCGTTGTTTGTTTACAAGGCAAGTTGAAACGGGTATTGAAGCTGTCAATGTGTCTGTGTTTGTTACGTGGAGACAGACATCCCATCAACTGAATACAGCGCCCTCTACACCTCCATACCCTCATGCACAGTGTACAACCATACAGCTGCACAGTGCACACTGCACGACAACCCACCAGCTTTACACACTGCACGACAACCCACCAGCTTTACACACGACAACCCACCAGCTGTACACGTGAATGACGTCATCAGATTTTGTGTGAAGGTAAATATTATGTACTTATAAACATTGGAAACTGATTCTAGGGACCAACTTCCAGCATCACACCATGTAGCTGCAGAACTGTAGCTATAAGATGCCCCGTTTACTATTTTGCTATCTATTAGGGTGCCAGAATAGATAGCAAAATAGTAAACGGGGCATCTTATAGCTACAGTTCTGCAGCTAATCTTATTCCAACATATTCACTTTATATATGTGTATGGCAACTTCCTATTACATGCAATAATTCAGTAAGGCACCAAGTATTAAATATGTTTGAAAGTCATGTATAATTGGCTACTGGGGATATCTTAATATATTATTCCTATATTATTAAGGATAACGAATTAAGATACTCGAGCCTAATAATATTAGTAAGATTAAATCTTCTAAATAGCGCATATAAAATGACAGGCAGACAGTATAACATCGACCTACTCTGTTTTATAGGCGGAAATATAATTAAACGTAACTACCTAATTTTTACATCAAATATGAAATAAGACAGATGCACAATTTACCGTATATTCAACGGTGTGTGGGACATTATCCCAGCGTTAGTTCAGTCGAGGTCGTGATCACATACATGATGGAAGGCCAGTGTGCGTCAATTATGATAAGATATATCAGAGAAATGAACATTAAAGTGTATTCCCCTGATTCCAAATCTACTAGTATTCGACTTCCAACCCGAGTACGGGATGTAGAGTATCTATCACTGGACGTGTCGGAATCTTCCTGAATATTAGGAACTCCAGTTTCCGTTAATTTGGTCACCTTTCAAAATCTTGGAATTTTCCAATAGTAACCACTTAAATACACAAGCACAACCCAAACCAGCATCTGCCTCACAGGTTGATCCACTCATTTCGAATAAATATACTGGAATTCTACGAACTGTTGGTAGAGGGTTAATCAAAACGGAACACGCGAGTTATTTCCCCTTTGATCCTTAATCGCTTGACCTTGATGCGAGTTGTCCATAATGACGACAGTCACAAGATGTCCTTATCAATCAAATTGCAGAAATTTGGAAAGTTAAGAAATAAAAATATATGCAGTTTCTGGTTAGATTTCATAAAGATTATCTAGATTGTGTATACATAATAAAATATCTGGCATTCTAGACATATTGCTCGTTTCTTTAATATACATTTGTTGTAAGTTGTAAGTTTGTTGGTCTTGAATGGAGCTAGCTAGAAGTCCCCAATGTTTAAACGATGGAAACATTATATCTGAATAATAATTTGAACAAGAATAAAATAATTCAATGATTTCCAATTGAAGCACAACCACCGCCAAACCAACAACCATTAACAATGTTCAGCTGCCCGCTTCATGATTAGGAAATTCAAACTTAAACTAATAACTTTTTACTCAAATAGTATAAAACTACCGTCAGAAAATAAGGGAACGATACTGATATTCCTATACGGAACACATTAAAACGCGAACACATAAAGTAGTATTTCTCAAAACTGAGTAAATTAATTGTAATGAAATGTTCAACCCAAGTGCGAAAATGCA
>JAVCKZ010111858.1:0-10251 GCA_034780755.1 Lepetodrilus elevatus | reverse complement strand
CGAGTCACCAATGCCGACTGTGATATTTATTCTTTCGTTGTATCTACGTGTTATTGTTATTGTGAAGTTGAGTGTGAATAAATACATGTGTTTTATCTGAATCTCTATCTAGTAATATAATCTTTATGTCAACGAGAAACTATCCAATGCAAGATAACGACAATCCACCAAAGGACATCATCAATCCACCACAGGACATCAACAATCAAACACAGGACATCAACAACCAAACATAGGACAGTAACATTCCCACAGGACATCAACAATCAAACACAGGATATCAACAATCCACCAAAGGACATCAACAAGCAAACACAGGACATCAACAATCCAACACAGGTCATCAACAAGCAAACACATGACATCAACAAGCAAACACATGACATCAACAATCAAACACAGGACATCAACAATCAAACACAGGACAGGACATCAACAATCAAACACAGGACATCAACACTCCACCAAAGGACATCAACAAGCAAACACATGACATCAACAAGCAAACACAGAATATCAACAATCCAACACAGGACATCAACAATCAAACACAGGACCGTAACATTCCCACAGGACATCAACAATCAAATACAGGATATCAACAATCCACCAAAGGAAATCAACAAGCAAACACATGACATCAACAAGCAAACACATGACATCAACAAGCAAACACATGACATCAACAATCCAACACTGGACATCAACAATCCAACACAGGTCATCAACAATCAAACACAGGACATCAACAATCCACCAAAATACATCAACAAGCAAACACATGACATCAACAAGCCACCACAGGACATCAACAATCAAACACAGGACATCAACAATCAACCACAGGACATCAACAATTAAACATAGGACAGCAACAATCAAACACACAATCAAACACAGGACAGTAACAATCAAACACAGGACAGCAACAATCAAACACAGGACAGCAACAATCAAACACAGGACAGCAACAATCAAACAGGACAGCAACAATCAAACACAGGACAGCAACAATCAAACACAGGACAGCAACAATCAAACACAGGACAGCAACAATCCAAGACACGGCCACAACACAGGACAGTATAACGACGTCATAACGGTCCCACTGCACAGAATAGTCAAATTTTCAGAACCCGCTAGAAATGTATGAACCACTTTTATTGCTATAATAATTTTAGCTGACATTATTGTAGCGATAAAAGTGTTTTATGCAATGAACTTACACTTGTAATGGGATTCGGAAATTTGGACTTACGTACAATATAAGTGTTCTGTGCAACGTGCATGTTGTTACCTCAGTCATTATAATGACCTGTTCCAGATTAGTTGGAAACCAATTATTATTGTATAGATATCGCTTAACGCTTAGAATATGACACATATTGAATGGGGCGACATCAACCCCACAGTGGAAAACTCAGTATACACAATGTGTTACTGCAACTGTTAAATACTGGAATAATTATGGTGTTAATAATTTGTATAATTTTCGAAGTTACTAATTGTACAATAATTATCATACGCGAAACGGGAAATTGGCCATTATACTTATTATATATGTGTTATAAGTTCGTGAGGTATAACATTTAAATACACAATGCTCAAACACATTCGTATGGTTAAAAGGTTTAATTCTTGAAGTAAATATTGTAGATGCAATATACATGTAAATATAATATAGTAGTAGTAGTAGTAGTAGTAGCAGCAATAGTAGCAGTAGTAGTATACTAATGAAATAATATCTACTATGTAGCTATTACGTGTTGTTTTTTCAGTGAATTGTGCCTTGAATATTTCCGTATACAATATGCAAATCAATATATTGATTATATATAGTCAAGTAAAACAGTGTGTATCTGTATGATACTAATTTTAGTTTTATTGCAAAGACATAAAACACTTGCAAAATAGAATAGCATGTAGCTCATATAATATAGTCAAATGTGTAACTTTTATTTCAACAACGATTCTGAAAATGCGTGGACATGTACCTGCAAGTCGGAATTAAATGGTTTGTATTATGACATCGTGACATCCTCATCCAATCAGCGAATGCTCTCTTCATACGCTACGTGTTTAAGAATCGTTACTTCATGAACAATGAATGCAAAATATCGCCAGGCAAATGTATTATTATAATGTTCATGAATTTCAAAGCAATGTCCAAGGATAACATCTGAAATATAGTTTACGATATTAGCTAATATGAGTTTCGTAGTTTCATATGAATTTCATAGTTTTATAATTTCAAAATCCTTGAGTTTCAAAGTAATTACATTCCATGAATTCACGTCATAAAGTTATATTGATACAATGTGAATACTAGTAACCTCATAAACATGACGTTTTCTTAACGAGTCATATTCGCAAGTACACTTTAAAATTACAATATATACAATGTACATGGCACATGATAATGCAATAGCGTAACATAACATGTAGATGGGTATACAATTTTATATTTTTAATGCATTATTAACCCTCTTCCTGCTGGATTAGGCAAAAGTACTGCTTATTAGGGCATCTCTGGTTGCCTTCAGCAGGGACAGGGTTAATATATAGAGGATATTTCACGATGTTCTATTTAATATCAACTTTATGTCCCGAGTGTAAACATTTTATTGCACGAGCTTCAGCGAGTGCAAATAAAATTATTTCACGAGGGACATAAAGTTGATATTAAATAGAACATCGTGTAATACTAGTATCCTATTTATTACCCGAGATGTGTTTTATTAATGTAGATTCAATCGAAAACGATGTTTTACTGATTATATCGGGTGGCCAAAAAAACACGTCCCGAACTTTAAGGGTTAATAGATTTGTAACTAACCATGATAATACTATGAAACTTCACATAAATAACGAATGTCATGTTATTAATGTCGAAAGTCAAAAACTGCAATGGCAGAGTCCAAAAAGCGTCATATACGTTACCTTGAATTTGGGTTAATAAATTTGTAACTAACCATTATATTACTTACTATGAAATTTCACACAAGTGAGGAATATGATGTTCTGAACATATTCTGAAACGTTCAAGACCCTATGTAGCATAGTTTTTCTTAAGTCGGGTAATTAAAAACAGATGTCAAAAACTGCAATGGCAGAGTCCAAACTAGACTGCATAGTTACCTTGAATTTACTGATATAATTTATCAATATCGCCTCGATGTACTTCCAAAACTGCCCAAGTATTTATTTTACAACTTGAAACAGTATTCCTGAACTCTCTAAGAGATATTTCGTCCTAGCAATGTCTCATTTTGAGTTCACGTTCATTACACACATATGTGTGTCCTTCGTATACTTTCTCTGACAACGAATTCCAAATGGAATAATCCATTGGGTAAGTTCTGGACTTTGGGGTGGCCATTGGTATTTTTTTCTGAACTCTTCCACAGACTGATCCAATTAGGCTTGAATAGTTCTACTAGTATGAGAAGTTGCACCATGTTGTTGGAAATTAAACAACATTTCCATCAGGGTATAGACGACGGCAATCAGGCAATAATCTTTTCTAATAAATTGTTCTGCCATTGCAGTTTTTTACTTTTGTTTTTAATTATCCGACTCCAGAAAAGTTATGCGACGTAGGAACTTGAAACTTTCAGAATATGTTAATAACATCATAATTGTTACATGTGTGAAGTTTCATAGTATTATAGTTGTTTGTTACAAATGTATTAACCCTTAGATGTGGATAGATGTGGATGTCGCTCGGTTGATCCGATTGTCCGCTCAGTGTGCGGAGTATAGCGGAGCCACGTGACCGGAACACAGGATGCCCGGATGTTTCAGATGTTTTTGTTAATATATAAATGTTTAATTAAGAGTTATCTCCCTTATTATTTTACTTACGTATTAGGCTTAGTGCAATGAGCGTATATTCGGACGTCCTTGTTTGGAACGTCCTGTTTCACGGCAAGCACCGCGCTCCCAACCAACATCTTATATATGAGAGTTAACCAGTAGTCCTGCAAACGGCAATAACAACGTTAATAAAAGTTACCGTGTACATGTAGATGATAGTACACCTTACATTAGAAAACCATGACACTATGTTGAGCATTATTACAAATAGTAATATTATTAAATTAGACCCAATGGGAACTACATGGCCTACAGTATTTATTATAAAGTATATAAATTAACAACACATTCGATGTATGGTGTACATATATTGTTGTTGTTTACGTCCACTGTAGTGCTTTTGTCAACATTTTACTTTTCCATTTTCAAACCATGTCGTATCGATATTATTTAAACATAACTTAAATTTGATTGACACTTATCTAATGATGTTTTTTCATATTAGATGTCACTGGAAATGACTATTAAACAGTATAGCCAATGGGAACTGGCGTACTATACCGGGAAAGGGTCGAAAGTATCTGTGTCAATCATGGCGTAGAATCCTCCGTGGAAGGTTTGACGTATTACACCTTTAAGACCCATTCGAGCTGCGATCCCTAACTTGTCTAACCATCTGAAATAAAACGAAAGTCGTCCTTTGCCTTTATTTCAAGTACTGCTTTATTCACTCATTGTTTTAATGATACGTTTGGAATGTATGATTTCTTTCAATGTTCATTAGTACGTTACTAATGAAACGTATTCACTGAGGTATTGTGAAAGAGTTGCAAATGATGATGTAGTAGAATCATTCGAATCCATAATGTTTGGAATTAATTTTAAACCGAATTACTAGTATTCAATTTTAATGAAATAAGCTCCAACCTGCTGGTAAACCAATGCAAGATAAAAACAACCCAGAGTACTCAAGATACCCTGATCTGAATTAAATGACATCATATTAATTATATTTATTTATTTAATACCATCTGGTCATTTCTTTTAAGTTTTTGTTAGATGTGCCGAACAAATATGACTCAGGATATTTTCAATTACTCACAGAAACCCGGCTACGTATCTATTGGACATTCCTGATGCTCCGCCCCCAAAACAGGATGATGTCTCTCCGAGCCACAGCGGCGTGTTTGGATTGGTTCTTTTTGAAACGTTCTGCGCAACCTCGAGAATCCCGATTAAGCTGTCCAGTAGTTCCGGATCAGTAAACTGGTCAATTGTAACCGTCTTACTATTGGCATAGTAGCTGTAATACATAGACATTGGCATGGTACTATTATAAAATAAAATAATTATTGCAAAGACACGAATAAGATAAAAATGTTAAAAGCATACAGTTATGATTCAGGGGTAGAAATAACGCCTGCCCGCGGGCCAAAGGCACTTAAAACCACTGTCGGGCATGCTAATTTCATGGCTGGCCTGCCCGTTTGGCCCTCTTGATTGTCATTAATAATAATAATAATAATAATAATAATAATAATATTTTATTATTTTTTATTATTATTATTATTTTAAAACACGTGTGGCCATTTATGCCTTTAATTTATTGAATACTAATAATGAGGGAAGAGCAAATTAAATGAGATGGGAAGAGGATGAGAAGACAGAACTTACTGATGTATTGTAATTCTATCTACTGTGCGGTCTCCACCATCTGCCAAGAAACTGCAGAAGAAAAAGAAAAAAAACAAAAAACTGTCACAGTTCACAGCTATTTAATCACTTTCATATAGTTTTGATTTAGTGTGTGTTTACTGCTCAGTGACAGGATAGGAATATATAGGTAATTTATCGTATGTCAACGTTATTAATTAATTATTGATAACTTGAACATATAATTCAAAGAAATATTCAGGACATTAATTATCTATTAATTATCATTGCTATTTTTTTGTTTAGTGTTGGGGGTTTAGAGTTGTGTTTTATATAATTCATATCCTGTTACATCTTTACATCCAGAAGAAACCTGCACCAGTTTAACGTCAGTGTTGCAGTAAACCTGCAAGCCGAGGCTGATACTGAGGAAACAAGGACGATAGCTGCACTGCCAGAGCACAGACAGTGAGTCCTATCATGTGACACATGAAAGATAACATAAAGTACGAACATTAATGAATGGTCTCCTCGGCTGAGTCCAATGATCTATCCGAAATATAATTCAAACAGTCATTCACGTAATGCAAATACATATAGACACTCAACATATTGCTGTAAAGTCGGCTGTACGAATATTATTTATTCATTAAACTATAAATATTATTATACATTTGTTTTGACTGCTTTGTCCATGTAGCTAGTACAAACTCACTCCGCAAAAACCTGGGTATATTTGGTCACCAAAGCGACGTCAGGTCCAATAACCAATGTGGATTCGAACCCGGGAACAGTCTTCATCAAACTCTTCATCTGTGCGAAGTCTTTAGCGAGTTGAGATGGCGCCACTGTTTTGTTATACAACAAGGGGAATAAGTCGGGTTCTGAAACAGTTTGAAGTGCAGGTCCATATATTATGTATTTCCTTAATTACTTATGAATCAAGCCGTTTCGTGCTGTAATGCTCAGTATACGTAACTTTACGCGCATAGGTTTAATGTAGAATCATTATATTATCACGTTAATAATAGGCGATATCTATTAACGGGACCGTGACTTAGAATCGGAAGCGGACGAGGTCTATTCACCGGATCTGGACCCAATTGCAATTCTCAGCAATCTGATTGGCTCGGGTGACCCAAAGTATTTTCAATCGTAACCGTAACCCCAGCCAATCAAATTGCCGGGAATTGGGTCCGTGAAAAGACCGTAAGTCCGATCCCGGTTCCAGGTCTTGGTCAGGGGATTAGACCCCACCTTAGTAATAACAACAAAACTGCCAATTGATACTAAGATTACCGTTTCCAAGTTCCCAGCCAGCCATGGGATAACCCATCAGACTGGTGTACCGAAACAATTCCATGGCATTGTTCGAATCCCAGTGGCCGTCCTTACGCTTCAGAGCGTTCAGTCCGAATATGAAGTCCCAGCTGACGGCGCGTGCAAACTTGTTGATGGCGTCCCACGTTAACGCTGCGGAAACATCACGTGATAGTATTAAGTGACATGCTGTGTCCTCGAAACGCAGACTATAACACCTACTTTCATACATTTGACGGAAGTTAAGTTCGCGTGATGGTCCGAGTTTCGAGAGGATGGATATGATTATGACAGGAGCAGCAAGAACAGTTAAACCAAATTATGTGATCGTGTGGTTGTTTATTCTTTATCGACTTCTAACGTTCGACGCCTCTAATAATGGACCAAGCCATAGAACGCTCCGTTGGTCTCACAAATTAGACCAAATGAAAAAAATGTAAACTAGACCATTTGCCTATAGTCAGAGGTGCGACATTAGACCGATCGGGTGGGAACCGGTATTAGAATGGTAGTATAATTTATTCTTGCACGTTCATTAATGTAAATAAACGTGTATAGTCTAAGTATACATTAGTCCAGTCAAAATAGGATTATACTTCAACAAATTGCAACACAAACGTTTTCGATTGGAATGCATATAGGGTATGTAGAATAGAAAACAGTTAAATTTCTCCATGTTACCATTTGTTTGAGGTTCGGCCCTAAAATCGGCTAAAATTACTGGACCATATGGAGATATTGCCTGGGTTTAATATTAATCCTGATTACAAAAAAGATGTGTTAAATTGTTTTGTTCAATTGAAAAAATGTGCTGCATGTTGAGCAAGGCAGGAACTCCTTCCTACAAACATACACGCTCTCTCTTTCTCTCTCTCTCTTTCTCTTTCTCTCTCTCTCTCACACACATACACACAAACACACAGACACACACACACACACACACACACACACACACACACACACATACACACACGTACGTGCATAACGCCCCAGTCACACCGGATTGTACGATTTCTGGATCGTGTGATTGGCGGCGATTTGTCAGAGATACGACCAATCGGCAATGTTTGCGACGATATCCATAGCCCAGTCACACGGGACTTGCAACCAGGTTACGACCTAGCTGCGACCGAAAAATGTTGCGATCGTGGGAAAATCGTACATTGGTCGCACTACCGACAGTGAGGTCGTACCACAGGTGGCACCACCAATTGTCAGGTGGCACGACCTGTTGCACGATCAATAATTGTGCGACTGTGGGACCCGCGATGAACCACGACTGGTGGTGCGAGCATGCACGACTGGTGGTACGACCATGTATAGTAAGACCTGTCTGCAACCTCTTACGATTTGAAATTGCAGGTCAGAAGTTTTCAACATGACCATCGACCTTGCTACGACTGATTATGTTGTTGCGATCACCCACGACCTCTGCGACCAGTCGTACGCTCTTTGTACGATTTGCCCACGATTGCAACATGTTTCGGTCGCAACTAAGTCGTAACCTGTTTGCAAGCCCGGTGTGACTGGGCCTTTACCTGTAAAAGTATGGTCGACATCAGGGTTTTGGTGGCCCGGTGGTACGAACGTCAGGTTGTCTTGAAAGGTGCCGCCTATACGCAGATAGCACGGGGAGAGACCCTTACCCAGAACTTGAACTTTCTCAGAACTGCAGCGGAACGTGACGTAATGAAACCCATAGAAATAACACTTGCATAACTGTTCTCACTTGTAGGATGCGCTGTCTGTACTGTGCAGATCATCCTTGATCTGCCAGTACCAGCCGGTGCTCGCAGGTTTCCTACAACATTCATGATCAGCGTAACGGATATTACAGGCTTAAGTCCCCCTCCTCTGTATTATAGTACTTGTAGTAATAGTAATAGTGATCTTTGTTGCTATGATAGTAGCAATATTATTAATATTGAATAGTAGTAGTAGTAGTAGTAGTAGTAGTAGTAGTAGTAGTAGTAGTAGTAAGTAGTAGATAGGTCGGTTGGTGGTCAGCCTATTGTGAACACATGTCATTCTATTGTCTATCCTATTGTGTGTATATACCCTATTGTCTACCCTCTAATTTATGCACATGTGTGACCGAATTTGACGTCACTTTGTCCGCATTATATTGTCTATCCCTATTGTGTGCCCACCCTATTGTGTGCCAATCTACGACCATATGTGTGACCGATTTATTAGCAGGTGTCATCAAGTCTGGTGGATGGGTTTTCCTCCTATAGTTTCATCCAATGAGAAGCGTTTAACAGCCTATATAAACCCGATGGGCCTTCGCTATTTTTATCAGTCAAATTCTGTCAGTTACCTAGTGAACAACTGTATGTTTCTGACATTACTGTGTTTGACGGCTTTCTACATCGAATCTAGAAAATGGCATCGGAATATCCAACAGAACTTACAGCAAGCCGTTCTGGAAATAATGGTAATTCTGAAGAACGATGCCGTATAGACATAGGTGGTCAAGTCTTCGTGGTCGCTAAGTCTTGGAAAGGCGAGTTATTGATACATATCCGGAAATACGAGACGGACCATGGTAAGAAAATTCCTACTCGACGAGGAATCGCCCTGCAACTGCGTCAATGGACGGACCTAAAATGCCACGCCGACCGCATCGACGAAACCATCACCATCCTAAAAGGGGGTAAGGATGCTAAACATGTTGCGCATCTAGGGGCCAACCTCCACGTCACGGTGGACAAGCATATCACAGGCGTGGATGTGAGACAGTGGTGGTGGTGCGAGGAGGCCCAAGCTGTGAAGCCCTCCAAGAAGGGCATCTTCCTCACCCTGGATCAATGGGACAAACTGAAAGCCACATTTGGTGTTATGGTAAACGTTGTGCCCGAACTGAACTCTGTCATCCCTTGTGCCATGCAAGAAGACCACCAGAATCAGATGGGGTATCTGATGTGTTCATTCTGCAACCCTAATGGCCATGAAGTGTGGTCTAACTGACTCGTCTGGAAGTAAACCGTTCACAAACTTTCACATGTTCATTTTACAGCTATTAAAAGTTTTTAAATCTATTGTTACGTGTCTTTATTTTAGCTATGCTATCAAGAAATGTCATCAGTCTATGCCGAGACACGAAGGTGACAACATGTCTTCTCTTTGCTCCAAGAAAGTGGTGATCGTATGTACGGGTGTGTTACTATTTGTGGTAGTGATGTCAGTTATACTACGCTGGTCTAGTGTAAATAGTACACCTATAGACACAGAGTACAAATTTGAATATCTAGACACGACCATCAATAACAGTATGAACCATTGCAGACAAAGCTATTTTGCATTATCAAACTACACTCGACTTCATATATGTACCGTAGATAATAACACACTTATAGATATTAGATTGTTCCTGAATGACTTACCTACCATTAAAGGAATACATTTAAGTCTACAAGAATGGAAAGTACTTAGAAATATAGCATCTATGACCGTCATAAG
>JAVCKZ010111847.1:0-10251 GCA_034780755.1 Lepetodrilus elevatus | reverse complement strand
GATTAAGACTATATAACATCTAAATACACTATTTAAATACAATATTGGAATGATGAAAATACAAGATGGCCGCCAATCATACCAGAAAGTGAAGGGTTCGGTCAAAAAAGGCCACTTTCCTGCCGGACTATATCAATGATTTTAGTCTACATTTTAGTAGAAGCGGCGCATTGATATTTTGCCGACGTCAAGTATAGATGACGTCATATATAACGTGACGTCACAATGCCACCAAAGAAAACTTCGTTCATCCATAGATCATAATCCTTATAATCTTTGGTTCATCGAAGTACATAGAGATTATTACCCGAGTGTCTTTAGATACCGTCAGTATCCTGCATTTGGGATAAGCATGTATCTGTACCGGGACTACTTTTATATTACATTAAAGGTATACAATCACGGTTTGTTTACATAATTATTTCATGGTCAAACGTATTTTACCTGAAGTACGTAAAGTTGATAGTTCTATTGAGCAACAAGCTATGTTTTCCGCATGCCACTGTTTTCAATATTTTCATATTTTGTCCAGAGATAAAAAATACAATAAAATGTGAACATATTGAAAGCCAGTGGGACCTACTCTACTGAACAACCATACTACTACTCTTACTATTTTATATTCTTACTCTCTACTCTTACTGTTACTATTACTTGTTTACCCTACTCTCTTATACTCATTCTCAAAAGATGCCACTTTTTCTGTCCCAGACCTATAAACAATAGAGTTCTCCGTGCTGAATATCTCCACTAGGTGGCGTTCGTGTACTATGAGTCCTCCAGTTTAATCATGCGCACCGAATATAGTCTCGTAGACAGTCGCCAGTTTCACAGTAATATTTTATTAAAACCTATTTATTGGTGTTTATCAATATAGAAATGTTGGCCACTTGTACACAACGGGTTTTTCCATGTCATTACTATTTTCTTGCTGACAGTGGATTTAATTAAAACAAATCATGTAGGTACGATTATTATTTTTTAGTGGTAAAATATCAATATAGTTACGTCCCTTAGACGAATGTCAGTTGATTCGGACCTTGGCTAATTCGGACCTCAAAAACTTGATTCGGACCTGTTTCCAAGCCGATTCGGACCTTCGTCTAAAGCTGATTCGGACTTTTGGTGAAACTGATTCGGACCCATTTTTAGGCTGATTTGGACCTGTTTCCAAGGCTGATTCGGACCTGTTTATAGGCTTATTCGGACCACATTCGGGCCTTAGATGGAAAATCTGTATGTGTTAATAACTTTGCGAGCTTAACATACTGTGTAATTCACAATTGATTGAGCTGAATAATTAAATGCCGTTATTTTAAGTTGTTGTTGTGCGTTTTAAATGCTTGTATGGGCCTGCGTATATTCATAATTGATTGAGCTAATTAATTCATTGGATCGACACTTGGTAAATGACAGTTCTTGCTCGTGTGGCCATGCAAATGAAGATCCAACTCATTATTTTCTATTGTGTAAGAAGTATGGACAAATCAGAGCTAACAAATATTTTTATTTAAATTTTTTAACCGTAGATTGTATCGTATGAGAATGGCATCTCTGTAAATGAACTTGAAATAGTATCGTCCTGTTCATGAATTTACATCTCAATCTAAATGTTTTTAAATGTAACTATAGCATACTGTTCCCAAATCTTGAGATTTACATTCTCTCTAAATTTCATGCTTTTACCACAATGTGAACAATTCGACTGTTTTTTAGGGCTTAGCCGCCCCACTAGTGTGACCCCCCTGAAAATTACAGATTTGACAGCCATGGACCTATGGACATTGACACCCTTATTATTTTCTTAATTTCGAACACTCCATAGTGAGAGAACGTTGTACGACATACATACCTTGACGACCTGTACGAAGGGCATTAGTTTCTTCATGTACTTCTTGAGCTCCGGGCGGTCCTTCAGCTCTGAGGCGATGAACTTGTTTTCTGGCAGACCAGTGTGAGGCTATGGAAGCAAGCGTACATGTCAGCCAATAGTCTTAATAACGATACATTACATCTGGAGAAGATCTGGGTGCAATGAAAATGTTTGAAGGCGAAGTGAAGTTATCACTATTTGTGTAGATCAGCACAAACGATGGCTGAAGGATGTAACAGAAATATCTGTGTTAGACTATTTCTGCTAGCAGAACTAGATCAATGTAGGATCGTTAAATTACAGAGAAGCGCTTAGGCATTTGTCAACTCATTTTCTCTAATACGTCAATAGATTTTATTTTTTTTATTGAATTGGGGATTAGGCATTTAGGGGTGCTTTCAAGACTTGTTCACTTATATCATGGCTTGTCAGTTTATGGCAGAAGAAAACCCACAACTTCTGTAGCACTGAATATCTCAGTAAGCACTGGTACTGACAGACCAAGGATTGTAACTATTTCATTGACCCTGACTACGTGAGTGCTGTTTCATTGACCCTTACTACATGAGGCTTTAGGACACAAGACAAGACTGCTGTTAACAGTGCACCATGGTAGGTTGTTCTTACCTTGTGCTGCTCCATGAGTTTGGTCAGTACAGCACTCTGCCACGGAGGGAATGTCTTCGCCACCCAGATCGTAGCTTGACTCGGAGGTGCTGGAGCCTTCTGCAAAGGGAGATAACCAAGAATCAGTTCCTGTTAAGGGCATATACTACACTTTAACACAAAATATCTACCAATAATAAATTGTTCAAATTTTGTGTCCATCATTAAGAGTGTATTCGACTCCCTGTTCACCATTGTTCATGAACAGGGGAAACAGTTCCCGAGTCTCGAACAGGAAAATAGTTAAAAGTACAGTTACTATGGATTCACTTCCGGGAAAAAAATGCCTGGGATATAAGTTTAATAAAAAATATATATTTTGTAAAGATTTCTTCAGAATTTACATTGTTTAAAAATAGGATAGGTCATGTTGCTCCTACTGTATTCGTTATCATTTGGAAATCGCAGAGAAACTACACTTACGAGGGAGGCAACATGTTCTTTTCGCTGTCAGCCATGTTTGTTCTCTCCACACCAAAAACTGAGGTGGTGTGGGATTTGTGTACGCATATCGCAAACCGGCTAGGATTTCTAGACTCTCCGCCGCCACATGACCATACTCACGAGCCAGACAACTGCCAGCCGCAAAGGCAAAGTGCAGGTAATGTGAACATATATATTGTGCAAAACTTCATACTTCAGTATCACGTTCATAGCGCTACATTATTACCCCGGTCAACGGATCTGTGCACTCCTTCTCAAAACACATTTGATGAAAACTCGAATAAATGGTGAAATGATTTTCTTTATTCAGTAAAACCAAAATTTATCTTTCCAATAATGATAAACTTATGTAATGCTACTTTCTACCATGAGATGTTCAGATTTATCTTATATACATGGGAGGCAGCGCGAACATTCTGCAATCAGCTGCTAATGATGAGACAAACACATTATCAAACATTAAAATACAAAGTAATGTAAATGATAACTTTTCATGTCGTTGAATGGTTATGATTCTGATACAATGACAGGGAGAGCATATTGCGTCTAAGCATATACAATGCGACCCACAATACCAAGCAACACAAAGAGGCTAAAATTAAGTCCATATTTTATTCCAATATTATTATTTTTCAAGTCTTAATTCTGTATTATAAATGTAGAAGAAATGTTACATTTGTTCAGGGGCCCGTTGGACAACGTTCTTGTAGGCTACAACTATTGTACGGTCAATGCTTTCCATTGTGGCAGGAGCCCAGTTACAACTAGTGTAGCGCTACAAGAGCTTGTACAACTGGACCCAAATTGACTATGAAAGCAAGAATTATATAATAAAGTTTACAGAAAATTGAATATTCTTTTGTATGAATACATTTCTGGCACTATTTACAGCGTTTCCATGGTGATAACAATGTGATGACGTAAAGTACTGTAAGTTTACAACAATTTCATGTCAGCACCAACAGCTTGCGTAGAAGTCTAAATTATTAAAATAGACCACGGTACAACGTAACATAGAAAAGACATGATTTTTCATTGCGTATATCTAATAACAAATATGCTTCTATCGATCATATTCAAATCTCTAATATT
The DNA here is from genome assembly GCA_034780755.1 of Lepetodrilus elevatus. Lineage (NCBI taxonomy): Eukaryota > Metazoa > Mollusca > Gastropoda > Lepetellida > Lepetodrilidae > Lepetodrilus > Lepetodrilus elevatus. The sequence goes on along the minus strand of JAVCKZ010111847.1, from coordinate 6,176 downwards.
AATTCTCATTGAGGATCGTGTAAAAGAATAATTCTGGCCCCAAAATTACAAAACGTTATTGACTAAAATTTCATGCTCCTCAAACGTTTTGTTCACGAATCCCAGTACAGCTAAAGTATGAAATCATACTCAAAATGTTCCGTAATCTCGGGGCATACAGCACAAGCAACGACTGAAAACCCAAAGTAAATGCAGATTATTTTGGCCTCATTTCACGATAATTAACATAATTTTCAGTAAATATCTCGAATAAATGGCAAAGCTGAAATATTTACAATGACAACATTTACAATTACTTCAGGAATGGATGCTAACTACTCTTTAACCTTGTCCCTGCTGGAGGCAACCACAAATGCCCTAGAGCAGTGCCTGTGCCTAAATCAGCAGTGGGAGGGTCAAATCATTTTAACCCTTCTGCTGGAGACATCCACGAATGCTAGTGTAATTGTGATTAGTCCGGCAGAAATAGAGTTAATGTGATGGTATTTATCAACAATAGCGGTTAACCCTAGAGAGCTGCAGAGTACTCCCTCTTTTCAAACAAAGGGTTAACGTATTCCTGTACTCTGGTGTATGTGGTTAACTTTCAATCTCGGCCGTTTTGTGTTAAATAAACAGGGCCCATATTCTCGAAACTGCTTAACTACGAACTTCTCAGTGAGAAAAGATCTCTAAATGTATCGTAAGCAGAAAACCAGTTAGGCAAATTCTTAGTACTTACAAAGTTTCTAGAATACGGGCTCAGAAGATTAATTCATAAAATACACTAACCGATTAAGATATATCCATGTCAAAATAAAATATTAGTGTTGATAAATTTACAAAAATATGATAAGATGGTGTTTAACTAATAGAAAATTAAGAAAAACGTTGTTAATATCATCATTACTACTATTATTATTATTACCAACCAGTATAAATAAATATAAACGGGAGATAAGAAGGGAGAAGGGAGATATTTTTTCAGTTTACAGAGTTTAGATGGACAACCCCCGACAAATGATCGTAACGCCACCGGTAAGCATGAAACACACGACAACCCTTTTCTCTAGAGTGCCAAGACTGTTATACAGGATCCATTTCTCAGTCTTCCAGATTCCCCGAAACACGACCCTGACGTTTAACCCTCTCCCTGGTGGATCAGACAGACACTGCTCTTTATGACATCTCCGGTTGCGTCCAGGATGGAGAGGGTTAAAGAACACCAATGTGCGTGAATGAAGACGCGGGCGATCATGGCATGCCGAAGAACTTGAGTGACCTGTCCATGCTGCCCGACGCCAGGAAGGTGGCGTTGTGTCCAAAGCGGACTCCTGTGGCCGCAGCCGTGTGGTCGTTGAACACCGCGAGTTCGTTCCACTGCTTGCACAGGTACGCTCTGAAATGACAACACGCAGACTGAAAGTTGAATTATTGTTTGTTTTTCAGTTGCGGCAATTCATCAGACATGGCAAGACATTTGTGATTTCAGCTGGAAACAAACCTGGGGTTGTTTAATAAAATACCTGCATTGTTAGTTACTGTCCAGTCAGCTTCAGTACGAATTAATATTACCCAATCAGATATCTGCACCGTCAATTACTGTCCAATGAGATTCAAGGACTACATACCTGACGTCAGATCCCGCCACGGCCAGGTAAGTACCGCTCTGGTCAAAGGTCAAACTCTTCACCTGAGAACACACACACCAAGACAATCAGACAAAATAAATTTAATCAACTGTAGCAACGATAAATATTCTGTGTCAGTTATTAAGTTATATTATTTTTAATTTGATTGTGGGATGCATTCAATAACGGCAAATGGTTGAGAAATCTTGACAAACATTGGCAAATGTCAACATATCATTCTCAAAAAACAGCTGTTGGAATGCAAATTGGATTATCTCAATATCTGAAACAGCATTTCATTCAGTCTCAACCAGATTCATAACTCTTAATGCTGTCTCTCACCTCATAACTGTCGTCCAATTGGATTGTCTTGAAATTCTTCAGCTTCCTCAAATCCCACAGTTTGATGACGGAATCATCAGCGGATGTGGCCAGGTAGTAACCTACAACACGCACAGATATCAGCAATTTAAATGAGGAAAGCAAACATTTAGGCCACGAAAAGCACACTTCTGGAAATTTATCCATATATAAAAACCTGGAAATTCATCCATATATAAAACCCCTGTCCTAGTAGAGAAATACTGAATGTGGTCAATTTCATGATGTATACAGCAGGTAGCTCAGGGCTAAATTTAGCGACTAATTTGGGAGCCATGGCGACCTCATTTTGCATTTGGTTACCAATATTTCACTTATTTTAAGTGTTTTTGGCTCCTTGGAAAAAATGGTACCTTTGAGGCCTGTCTAAGCTATTACACAGGAGAGTATATCATATCATAGACACCAAAGTCAGCATTATATTTAGGGACCAAGTACCATTTATTATTTTTTTCATTTTTTCCCGGGATTCCTCAACTTCCAACTTCCTGACTTGACAACAATGGCTATCTGAACATGCATCTCCCAACTGTATCAGTGTTATAGTGAGGCCTTTACGGCTATCTGTATCAGTGTTATAGTGAGGCCTTTACGGCTATCTGTATCAGTGTTATAGTGAGGCCTTTATGGCTATCTGTATCAGTGTTATAGTGAGGCCTGGGCACTGACCGTTCTCAGAGAACGCGATGCTGGTGATGGGGCCCTGGTGTCCGGGGAAGTTGGCCACGTTAGTTCTCTCCTTGAGATCCCAGATCTTGATGACGGAGTCCTCGGTGCCGGTGCCGAAGATCAGACCATCAGGGTGGAACTGGGCGCACGTCAGCGCCGGAGCTGAAACAGAAAATCAAATTTACTTCCGATTTCTAAATATATTTGTTAAAATATTACGGTTTAGAACCACTTTCAAGATTCTTTGATATCGCGGAAATGTAGCACTGCCTACTGACCTGATCCCGAAGATGTGTCGCACACTTTGGTAAGAACACGACCAGTACGGATGTCCGAGAAAGCCCAGTGCTGAAACACCAATGACATGTAGCTTTATAGTAGATATAATCTTTCAGATTTGCATTTAATGCTATAATAATATTATTATTATTATTTTTTAATTGGGGTTTATCGCTGTCTAGATTATTTCACTACTAATAATAATAACAACAATAATAAGTAATGTATATAATGCCCAGGATCTAGACTAGCTACTCCATGGTGCAACTTTACAAACGATCGTTCTTTCTCTCGTTAACCATTAGAACTAAGCAGCAGTCGTGTCATCTGGCCACAACATAACTGGAAACTGAAGCTTTCTGCGAAAACGAATGGTTGCCATGGAAACGGACGGTCGCCGTGGCAGCACACACGCGTACCATGTCGAGGGAGCAGCTGAGCAGGAAGTCTCCGGTGGCGTGCAGACTGATGCCGGTGACGGGCGAGTCGTGGGCGCGGATGATCTGGGCGCACTGGGCCGTGGCGATGCCCCACACTCGGATCGTGCAGTCCGGAGACGCAGTAATAACAAGCTCCTGAAACACAATCCACATCATTCTTGTATTCTAGCAAGACACCAAAGTAATTATCAGTGGGGAATAAATATTGAGACCGTAGAGCTAGATAGTGCAGACAAATCTGGTTGAGGTGATGAGAAAAGATAATTTTTCACCTGTACGCGATGATTTAAAAAACAAACATTACTCTGGCTACAGGCTTCAAAATCTGCGCAGAACACAAGTGCTTTACGATGCAGTGGGAATATTTCATCGATACGAGACGATTGAAAAAAGCCCTGTTTGACTCCTACCTCTTCTGGATGGTATATAACACTGGTGACCTTCTTCGTATGACCTTTGAGGATGGCCATGACCTGTTCCGTGTCCTTGTTGAATACGACCGCGTTCTTGTCATTACCACCTACAACACCGTCAAAAGTAAAACCACACGTCAATGACCATGCAGAGTAATTTGTTTCTTAGCAACGCTGTGGGAATCTTTCATCCACAATATTCAATAAATACGAGAACTTGGTTTACATCGCAATAAGAAATGTTCACCCATATAAGGGTTAGAACTTGACTTTAAAACATACTCACCCGAAAAATGATATAAATAACAAAACATGAAATGACTACTAGGCCATAGGATATCTTAACATTAAGAGAAATGGATCGAGCTGCAGGGCAAGTGGGAACTTCTAACCCTGCCAGGCCTCCAGACTAACACTTTGAGTTACTTGCCCATAGAGCAATAAAAAGTAGGTTGCTCGCAGTGCAATTTAACTTGCCCCTGTACGTCGGGCACTTGTTAGTCCAGAGTCTGACTGCCATATGCGATGATCATTGCAAAAATGAGAACTACTGGTAACTGCGACTGACCGGTAACGATCCTGGACGTATCCCGGAGACACAGGTCCATGGCCAGGATGCCGGGAATGCTGGCACTGTGCAGACCCTGTGGACAGACAAGAGACTTAACAAGAGTGGAACTCGGTAGCAATCTCTACACAACATACGATCAGCAGCCGGTACTGACAACTACAGGACGACTACTACGCTGCAACAGTCTGCCTACAGACAGCACATTATATCATCATGATCGTACTGGAAAGCTAACTTCCAATTAGAGGGTTTCAAACCAGTGTTAGAATTAACAGGGGGGTTATTTGAAAATCTGTAATGTTAAAGGTATCTGTGTGACCCCTTGAAAAGTACAGATTTTACCACCATTAACATTGCGCCTATGGAGAATGACGCCCTTATTATTTTCATTATTTCGAACACTGCAAACTATTAAATGGTCTGAATTATTAATGGTGATTACGGTAACTGCACTGCGACAAGTAAAGGTAGAGACTCACAGTGTGTGACGCGAGCTGTCTGTACTGCCGGATATCTTCTGTTGTTGCCAGACCTTCAGGCACAGTTTTACCTCTCTGAAAACAAACAAAACGGAAACTTGTTATAAACAGATTTTCTCACACAAAAAGAACAATAAATGCATGTTCACACTACTAAATTTTGGTTGACAGTCAACTTTGACAAATAATGTGATAGTGTAGACAAGTCTAAAGTAAATTTTCTCACATTAACAAGAACTAAAAAAAAACAAATTTTCGCAATAATGTAAACAAAATACAATGTCTTTAATATTTTGAATACATTTCTGATGGAACTAGAATTTTTCAGTTTTTAACCATCTTGTTGCTGGAAGAAAGCGAACAAATCAAATAGACTAGTAACTAGGATTACTCTAGCAGGTAGTGTTAAATAGATTGAACATTAACGGAAACTTACCTTCTTACGCTCCGCAGTAAGTAGCGTGGCTCTGTCGGAGAGCTGTAAATAAGAGCATGTAATTATTATACAAGAGCACTGTAAGTAAGAGCATGTAATAAATATAATAACTACAATTTGAAACGTACAAATCGACACAATCTCAAATGATGAGTTTCAAAATTGTACATTCATGAAAGATAATGGAAAGATTTACAATGGCCGAACAAGCTGTAACAAGCAACATTAGTAATGATGTCGACATACCTTCTGGATGACGTCTTCGGTCATGCCCACTTCCTCCATCGGGTGCTCTGTCGGGATGCCTTCTTGACCGCCGGCCTCGGCAGCGTAAGCCTGAAGTAACCAAGTCCATAGACTGTTAGATCATCAACACAAACACCAATATGTCCAACCTAGGTCAACATTCACTGAATGGCAGTAGAACTAGTAAAGAAGAATGGGGTGGAGGTAAATCTGGGCCTGAGATTACGAAACTTTTCCGAATACGATTTCATACTCAACTCAGAACGTTGTCATGTTTTTGAGCATAGCACCTGAGTTGAGCATAAAACGTACTCAGAGAAAAGTTTCATAATCTCAGGGCCTGATGGAGTGAGAGAGTAAATATGGAGTTTAACATCCCGGAGGAAATCTACTAGACAACGAGGTCTTGCCACAGAGAGGAGCATATTGTGACCTCTACAGTCATGGAATTATTTCAACCATGTTATCAACAGTGTATAGCTAAACGGCTTCCGTAGTACTACGTAGTACTATGTAGTGATATCTATTGTGGGCTGAAGACATCCCAGGTCTTGTACTGTTAAGTATACGGCCTCTACTATGTAGTGATATCTATTGTGGGCTGAAGACATCCCAGGTCTTGTACTGTTAAGTATACGGCCTCTACTATGTA
>JAVCKZ010111836.1:0-10253 GCA_034780755.1 Lepetodrilus elevatus | reverse complement strand
CCCGCAACATCCGTAGCGCTGAATGTTGCAGTAAACCTGCGAGCACCGGCTGGTACTGACAGACCAAGGATGATAACTTCATAGCCACGGTTCAGACAGCGCATACTGTCATGATTGCATCAGAAAAGTAACTTTCGTAAACATTGATACCATTGCACCACCACCTGCCCTTTCACAGTATACCATCACAAAGCACATACATCGGAGAGATGCTTCAGAAAAGTAACTTTTGTGAATGTTGATGCTGGGTCCCCTGGGGTAGGATTAGAACCTGGGGCTTTTGGCTGGAAAGTCCAACATTCTACCATTGCTCTGCTACCTGCTCTTTCACAGTATACTGTCACAAAGGACATACATCAGGGAGTGGTGCTCGCTGAACCTAGCCGATTTAGGAACGGCCACTACTCACATGCATGATGAGGATGCCGGTGACAAAGGACAGGCCCTGGCAGTAGCCGACGTCCTGGTCCAGCAGGCTGTAGGCCTTCAGCAGGTTGAACAGCTCCAGCTGCCCCGGGCCCAGCTGTGTGGAGAAGTAAGGGTGGCCCGGAAATGTCCGGCCTGAAACATGAAACATCAAATGAAACATCAGTCTATGTTACAGACAGCAAGTAAAAATCTCAGCCAGAGCTAGCATGACATAGGATTATACAAAATTATAATATCATATACTAGATATATAGCTTCATATTATGTTTGTATGTGCTCACTGAGGTCTATACAATGATGGCATGTTGATGGGTGAACAGTACATTACATTGAGTGGAATATGCTATTAGACTGAAACAAAGGAGACATGTTCAGATAGCCATTTATTTTTTTTAATTAAAAAAAGACTATTGATGGTATATGCTACCAGATGGACAACTTATTTGACATATGTCTGCGACAGGTAATTTGAAAGTTTGTGACGTGTGCTCACCGAGGTCGATGAGGATGGCGTGTTGGTGGGTGGTGAGTTGCTTCAGGAGGTCACTGTAGGGCGGGATGTTCTCAGGGAGCTGAGAATGGGATCTGGGATTGCGCAGGAAGTACTGCTCGCTCTGAAGTTTCCAGATGTCTCCGCGCAGAATCCGAGGAGTACCTGAGAAAACATCAAACATTTGCGTCTATTAGAAGGACAAACAAATCTTATGTTATGATCTCATGCTATGTTCATTTAGCTAATAGAATATGCAACAGTGCCCAACTGACAGTTGTCAAACTGATGGTTGTCCAACAACTGACAGCTACCCAACAGTTATTGAACTGATGGTTGTCCCAGGTGATGGTTGCTCAAGCTGCCAGATGGTCAACTGATGGCTAAGGTTCTACCCTGTCAGAACCCCATCTGTATTTTAACTGTACATTGCTCCCTCGATATAACGCCCTTTGATGCACTGCGGATTCGGATACAACGCGTGGACCACATTTAAAAATAAATTAAATTTAAAATAAAATAAAAATGTCCCACCAATTATATTTGTTTATATAACGCGGGTGGCATGTGATGGACCCCAACTTCAGCGTTATATCAAGGGAGCACTGTATGTATGCGTTCTGTTATTTTTGTTGGGCTGTGCCCATTATTCCCATAGATAATGGGCTAGAGATTATCTGGATATCTGAAAGATGGGGGAGTCTGACAAATGGGGGTTTCGTGGAGGTCTAACAGATTGGGTTCTGACAATTTGGGGGACACCATGGCCACACACACACAACTAACGCACACGTGTATGACTGTACACCTTACCTCTCCTGGTACACTCCAGCAGTGTGTGGTGAGGTATCAAGGTGGCCGTCCTGTTCTCCCCTCCCAGCAGCTCCTCCCACACCTTGGTCACCTCCTTCAGACAGGGCGTCACCTCCTGGTAGTCCAGCTTCTTACGCTTCAACTCCATCTCATCCTGCCGGGCTGAACACAACAACGTGGATGTTAATAACATGCACAGACAAACATGTAGGCTTTACTTTAACCCTCTCCATGCTGGAGGCAACTGGAGATGCCCTAAAGGGTTAAACAGGAAAATTATAATTTTACTTAATTTTCGTTATAACTTCATAAGGTTGATTTAAGCTGTATTCTCACATGCAAGGGTGCCAAAAAGAAATCTAGGAAACCTATTGCATATTTTCCCTTTTGTTTTTAGATTTTTAATCCCACATTAAAAAAAAAATGTACAGTTTTACAGAGTCAAATATATATTAAGAAATTCACCTGAAACAAAACTTGACAAGATTATTTCAATTTCTCAACATTATTTAATAAATCTTCTCCTTATATATTTGCAATCAAACCACACAAATTACGAATAATTTATTTACATTATGATTGACACATTATCAAAAATATGAGACAAAATCTACCACTAATTGTTTTACCATTACAAATCCTTCATACGAAATTGGGATGTATTCCATACCACAAAATTATTCAACAGTCCTGTCACAGAGCCACAGCTATACTATCTGTTAGAAACTCCAAACTGATAGCCATTAGAAGCCTGGACCCCATATCTTTATAAGTTCGGACCCAATACCCACATACGTTCGGACCCAATGCATGCATGTACTCTTAAAGAGGCCAGTGTGAGTAGGGATTAAATTGCACCTGTCTAGCGTCTACCCAAACACAAAGTTGACAAGCAGGAAGTTAAAATAAATAAATAATTTCCCCCTCATACATATCTCCCCACAGTGGGGGTATTATAGAATATTCAATAAAAAATATGTAAATGTACAAGACCTGAATATCATTAAAAGCATTATAAGAAATCTGACACCAATTTTATACGAGATACTTATATTCATGGGGGATATGTATACAGTAAAGGTTGTAACCATAATAGATGCCATGTATCAACAGTATAAAATGAAAAAAAATCACAGTAGCATCAATCCTCTTCATAGGGTTCTTAACCAACACAGGCAACAGTAAACAATATATTATTCTAACATAGTGGAAACAAATGCAAGTTTATTCAAATTCAACTATTCACAACAAACTAAACTATCAAAACAAATTAAAACGTCTATGCATTCCGAATTAAATACATTGTGTTGTTTAAACTAATAATATTGATAAATGGAAATAATATCTAGGTTCTAGGGATTCGAGGGGTGTTTTACATGTCTGTACACAATCAACACGCTTGGTGGTACATAGCTCACTTGACACAATTTCTATAACAATGAACCACTGTGATTTAGTATTGTAGTATTAATATTATGTATATATGTGTCACTATATAATATTAGTCCTGCATTTCACAAAAGGGTCGTACCAGTAGGCCTGGCATAAAATCAAAGTTTACGTAACTTCCTGCTATAGTAAAAGCATGACGCACACCTTGATTTACGATCACACTAAAGTACGACTTTTTCGTGAAACTCAGGCTAAGTGTCTAAAGTTGTGTGATTGGTTTCTGTTACGGAAAGGAAGACTTCTGGTTATAAAAGCAGAAGATTAAGTTAGTCTGAATACAAAGCCTGAAATTACGTGCAAATTTGTGTTGAAAATTACATTCTGAATCTTGTAGGATTAAACAGCAGTATATCAAAGCTTGTCGTATTTCCTTCATTGATTTAAAACAGGCCTCAAAGTTACAATTTTGTCCAAGGAGTTCTTTCGCTCCTGCATATCCAGAAACACTTAAAATAAGTGAAATATTGGTTGCAAAATGCAAAATTCGGTCGCCATGGTTACCAAATTAGTCGCTAAATTGGGCCCTGTGATTGATTTATGTTTTTTTTCTCACAGGCAGGAATATTTCACCCAAATAAACTCTTGAAAATGTCAGCTTGAATGCATACTCCAAAGGGTGAGTGAGTGAGTGAATATGGAGTTTAACGTCGCTGCGGGAATCTTTCACCCATTTGCGAAGGTGTCCAAAGGAAGTTGAGACAGAAATAGCGCAATGAAATCATTGTCATTGATCAGGGGGGGGCGCCTATTCTCGAAACGTTCTTACGATCGTACGACAATCTTAAAAATGTGTATAGTATGGCTAAGAAAATGTTACTCATGTTCTAAGGCTAAGAAAGCCTAATAAGAATGTTTTGAGAATAGATCGCCAGGATAATAATATGTAGCGCTATGTTCTTACTTTCGAGAACACGTTATATATATACACATTATTAGGTCTATGCCTGCGTGATATCGGTACCATGATTTAGTAGAATTGCTATTAATGTAGTGAACAAGTAGGCTTGACATAGTGGTTCTGACATTGAGGTAATCTATTACATAGTGAGACATAAATTTACTAACTCCAAATATAGGTGCATCTCTATATGAAAATAAGTTCAAGGGGAGGTAACTCCATTATTTACATAAAAGTGAATCAGATATATTACAACATCAATTTTGCGGAATTCAATTTTCAGTAAATATTCTAAGGGTAAACAGTCTAAATGGGAAAAAAAAGACATCCTAAATAAACAATTAAAAAACAACAACTCCAAATGTGTTTGTCTATCTCAAAAATAGGAAACAAGTTACGCATACAGTTCCTATATAATCTGATAAAATTAAACCTTACGACTGCCTGCATTATATTTGGCGATATCATTCCGCATTGAAATCTGATGGCAATAACTAGTAGTAGATGTTCATGGATGTGCAATAGGTCGAAATTAAAATGATCATGGCCATAGGACAGGCCAAAGTTCAAACAGCCAGATACATAACACAGGTCAAAGTTCAAATGGTAATTGAAATATGGCATGGTAAAAATTTCAAAGATCCTGGGATGTAAGCAAATGTCAAACCATTAGGAATACACACCAAGTCAAAGTTCAAACAAAGACATGTAGGTCAGGTTAAAGTTCAAACAGGGATATATATAGGTCAGGTCAAAGTTCAAATGAACAGGGATATAGGTCAAAAGTTGAAATTAACGAGTTATTGTTTTCCGTCATAGTGGGAGTCTTTCATCCATACCCGATGAACGAAAGATGAAAATTCAAATTGACAAAGTCATTAGATCTCAAAACTAAGCAATTATCACCAAACCTCTGCAGAAAAGTAATAAGATTTAATGTTATGCAGACCGAGTTCCTATGTTAGTGAACAAAAACCAAGCTAATGATCAGGCGGAACCAGTTTAATGGACGGGAAGAGAACGAAAAGTGGACCACATATCCAAAACCGTCCAAACAAAGTCCTTACCTTTGAACACCACTACTGAGCGCGAGCCATAGAGAATGAAATAGCCTGGTCACAGGCAGAACAAACATGTCATCAACACATAGAAACAGTTTGCCATGCATGTTTAAAATTGTACCTACACATCACATGTAACTAAAATAATTATAAAAAATCCTTGAACAAAAAATAATAAAATAAATAAATCCTCGACTGACGATGTTTGATCGAACGATAACACGAGAGGATGGTGGATAAAATCGAAATTGAATACATTTTAATTCCTTTTCCGTTTTTAGTTTAGAAATCATTCATGTACTTCAAAAGAAATAGCGTAAAATGACAATGAGAATAATTTGCTGACATTTATCTAACTATTACGGTAATAGTGTAGAATGACACTGGGAATACAATTTCAATGGTAATAACTACTTCATGTATAAATGCAATGGGAATAATTTCTACAAGTAAAATTATAATAGAAAAAAAGAATTAATAGAAAAAGAATTATCCACACATAGATAACTTCACCCTATTTAAATCCATCCCTAAGAAACCCATCACCAGATATAGCATGCACTATCTCCCTTATCTCAAAAATCTCCATTTATCTCTACTCACTTCCAATTCCATTACCATCCAGTAAAGTCGCCGGACAAACCCACTAACCACAACGACCCTCTATGACAAATATCTAACACACTGACCCACTTTGTTAGAAGTATGTATGTATATAAATATATGTTAATAAATTCACAGCAAACCGGTTGCATTTCTTCACAAAGAACAAAAGAAAAACCTCAAAAGTTCAATCTATGTACCTGTGTTATTGCCATCCTCTGAAAGCACCACCAATATATCAGTTTTATTGTTCATACAAAAACATCTATGTAATATTCAAGAAGCAAGCAGTAATTGATATAAAAAGTATTGTACCACACGATTCTGAATATATTACATAACCTGAATCAACTGCAGGCCACGAAATTACGAAACATTTTGAGTATGATTTATTGCTCAAGCTCGAATATTAAATGGGGATTTGTGAACAAAACCATGAGCATGAAATCGTAGTCAGAAAAGTTTCGTAATCTTGGGGCAAGATTTCTCAGAAACGTCTATAGTGAAAGCACGTCTACGGAAGATTGCAGAAAAAAGATATTACACATTTTGAGAGCTATTTGCAGAATAGTCGTATTATTGTTGCAACCCTAACAGGGCCTCACCTCGGAGTGTCTGGTTCTCTTTCTCCATTCGAATCAAGAGCAGAGTTTCTAGGATGGCTTTCTTCCACAGACATCGGATCTTTAATGGCGTCAATTTCCGTCTTCCGTCAACCTCGTCGATATTATCTGAACAAGACGCCAATAGTTTTTGAATCGGTGAAAACAACAATTAACCCTCTCCATGCTGAAGGCAACCATAGATGCCCTACAAAGAGCAGTGACTGTCTTTATCCAGCAGGGAGAGGGTTAAAGGCAGATACTAGTAGGACAACAACAAAGAATGGATATTTTAAAGTTTCAGTAGTAGATTAAAAAATTTGCTTCAACCAATGTATAAAAGTTTGTGCATGTTATGCAACTAGAAATGTATGCATTTTAATAGTTTTATTGTACACAAAATTTTCATTCTGTGACATAGGACTCATATTTTACATAAACAACACAATCTGGATGTATTCCTAAAATGATTAAAATGAAAGGTAACAAAATGGCGGCTCACTTTGTTGTATCACTGGCGGTTGTGGAATCTGGACAGGGGTGACAACTCTGTTGAAGATGGCCTGTCTCCATGAGCTGCGTTTGCGGAGTGGCGTGAACTCGTCCGGTAGCGACGTGGACAGACACGGCGTCACAGGAGCTGCCATGTCCGGACTAGGACTACCGGCCATCATAAACCTGTGCAAAGTTTACCACGCATCGTCACAAAAAGTTCATTAACGTCCAAAATTCCACAAAATCTTTTTCTCAATCTTGAGAGCATAGATTGATCTATGAAAATTGAGAAACAAATTAACAAATATTTCAGCACATTTTTTTTACATTCTGAAAAACAGATGGATCTATGAGAAATTGAGAAACTATTATAAATTTCAGCATTAATAAGTCATTTGATTTTGAATAATTTCAAACAGACTGCAGAAGTATGAATGGGTTGTTGCCATGCTTTTACTATAACAGGAAGTGACGCAATTCTTCATTTATGCTAGGACTACAGATACGACCCTTTCGTGGAACAGAGGATAGAATGGCAGCAATAGAAACTAACTTTACAACTTACTATCCTGAATAGTGATACAAATACAAATGTTATGAATTTCTACTAGTCCTTAGGATATCTTTAGCATTGGGAGACATGGCCTGGGCTAGCGGGCTAGTGTTAATTTTGATTTCTGGAATGTAGAAGACAAACTCGCTACTCAGGCACACACTTACATGTTCTTCATGGGGCTGATTGTCGGGTAAGGCTTGGAATGTGAGTTGTGGTTGAGATCGCGCTTCCTCTGCGAGATGTTGCGACGGCTGGCGGAGATGGCGGGGTCAGGAATGGCGCCGACGGTGGAACTCCTGGGCCGGCGCTGTGTCTCGGGGGAGCTGGGGGGACTGGGGAACTGGTGGGGGGCGTCCTTGCTGATCGGCGACGGCAGTGGCGAGGCGTCGGGCGTCGAACACGTCGAGGAGTCCTGAAAAGACAGATAAGAGAGTAACTGAAACAAGGAACAAATTAAAGGGATGGAAGTGTACCTAAAAAGCCTATGAGCCCAAATAATATTTGGATTTTTTTTCTTAAATACAAATAATGTCTACTAACCTTAACATTGAGAAATTTCTCTAACCAACTGGGAATTCTTTTACTAAACATTACATTTTTGATACCTTTAACATTGTAACAACTGGTTCAACTTCAAGCTAACGGGCTAATAGGCTAATCACTGATTATTTAGCCTGTAGTAAAAAGAAGGTTTCTAGAGGCGACTACATAGCAATTCATCATCACGATTGGCATGAATTATAACATAAATATCCCAACAGTACCATCACAAATTTCCGCTCATTAAACTCTATACATCCTAAAACCTGCAATGTAGGTCATGGTCACTACGAGTGGCAACATTCTGGTCCTACTCAATCAAACGCATGTCAGTTTTCTGGATTTAATCACAAACATAATCCAGTGAAAACTTGTCTTTCAACTTCAGAGAACTCCTCTTGATTTATCTTTCTCAACAAGTTTGTCCAAAACAGAGAACAACATGGCTACAAACAACATCTACAGTCTAGTCGAATCTTTAACTCTTTCCATGCTGAAGGCAACCAGAGATGCTCTAAAGAACAGTGCCTGTACCTAATCCAGCAGGGAGAAGGTTAAAGAGCAAATTCCTTTATCCAGTTACATTTTCTTAATGAATTTTGTTTCAAATTAAAATAATTAATTATCAAATTTTAATTAACGACTTTAAAGCGACTCATACACCAAAATCAAAGTTATAGAGCTGATGATCCCGTACCACATAGTGCGAGTTTGTTTACATAACACTGACTGGTGAACAGGAGGATACAATGTTGACATGTGACTTCATCCACGTTGTGCCATGCGCGAGAAATCTGTGCAATCCGTGCAGAGACCTGTTATGAGTACACCGTGTGCGAGAAACTTGTGCAATCCATGCAGAGAAATCCCTGTTGAGAAGGCCTCGCCAATTTCCAAACAAACGATTGTTTACATTCGCCAAGTACAACAGCGTATTTTGATGGATTTACGTGTATTTCATGCCTGAAAGGTCGTATTCTTGATAATATTGCTCTATATATTATATATGACCAATAATAAAAATGTGTACGAGTCCTTTTAAATAATTGAACAGAAAATACATAGACAAGTTTACTAAAATACATGTTCCATTTTCAGAAACAGCCATGCAATCTGCTATTGCATAATTTGGTTATTCTTATTAACAAATCCTCAAAATAGATTCATGTCTGGTAATACTATTAATAGCTCCTAGGGATTAGATTTATTTATTGCCTAACATTGCTGCAGGAATCGTTCACCCATGCATGACATTAGGGATTTGATAAAACAATGTGACAAGTCCTAGAATGTTATTTCTTAAAGGAAGCAAACCATCAATATAGGTCTCAAATCATAAATTCCTAACTGTAAACATACACCAAATATTACACAAATAGCAGTAAAAACTATTTTAAAAAAATCAAAAAGTAATAAAAACCATTTAAAGTCATATAATCACAGTTTGTCGACACAGTTCATGGTCAAAAATATTTTACCTGAAAGTATTTACAATTGATTTATTTACACAAGTATATTGGTCAACAAGCTACATTTTCTGCAGGTCCCACAGGTTTTCAATATTTTCAGTCTTTCATAGTTATATTTTATCATGAGATAAAAAATGCAAAAATAAAATAAACCATGAAATATGTCAACAAATAATATGCCTTTAAAAATGTAAGCGTTAAAGCGAAATACATACATGAACATGTTGTCTGACACATATCATTGTGTTGCCGTCCACGTAACACATATAATCTAATGTGTATTTTTTGTGGTGAAATTCTGTGACATCGTTAGCCCAGTTTACAAGTTGCTAACAGCCAGGACTAATATAGAAGAGGATGTCCTCAGGGTCTCTCTCGCACACACAGGGAATACAGCAATTTGATACCACGCGGATGAATCCTAATTATGTGTTGTCATCCGTGTTACCAACACATTATTTACTTAGTCCTTGTTTTGACCAAAGATGCTGAGTAGCCCTTGTTAAAAATGTCAAACGCATTTCTTCAGATTATTAATGATTTTTTTTTTAGTCGGGTGAATTTTGTTAACCACCAGAAATAAGTTTCTTTAATATTATATTAACCCTCTCCGTGCTGAAGGCAATGAAGATGCCCTAAAGAGCAGCACTTGTGTCTAATCCAGCCGGGAGAGGGTTAATACTAACGCCTTGTACATATAATTAGTTTACATACTTGTTACCTACACGTATGGTATGATACCCTGTAGCAAGATGAACGGGGAAACAAAACTATCAATAAATGAAACAAAACAAAACCAAAGATTATGTTTTAGTCCTTGTTCAGACATTGGATTATTATTAAAA
>JAVCKZ010111825.1:0-10253 GCA_034780755.1 Lepetodrilus elevatus | reverse complement strand
TCAAGCGCAATTAGTCTCAGATCGAAATTCGTTTGTCCATTATCCAGGTCAATCAACTGTGATATTATGCCTTTAAGCACAAACGTACTCAGAAATGTTTCGTAATCTCGGATTACAACATTTACTGAAAAGGTTTAGATATTACGAAACCGTTTGAGTACGATGTCATACTCAACTCACAAAGTTTTATTCACAAATCTCCATATACATTTTCAGCTTGAGCATAAAATCGTACTCAAATGGTTTCGCAATCTCGAAACCTTTTGATCAGTAAACGATTTCATGCTCACATTTTTGTATGGGTGTTACTGCTACATATTTGTGCACAGGACTTTTAGTTGAGCATGAAATTGTACTCAAATATTTACATTTATTGCAATCGAACGATTTTACTTGAACACTTATTATAGTCTAGTGTTATCTGAGCATTTGTTGTAATCAAATGACATTAAATGAATACTCTCTTGTTATGAAATTGTATTACATTATATTATATTATATTATATTATATTATATTAATACTTATTGCAATCAAATGATATTATTTGAACATTTATAATATTGCATTCAAATGACTTTACACAGAGAGATTCTACATTGCCTTGTCCTTTTGACAAAGCTGGCATGATAAACAAGAGCAAGAGTAGTGTAAACAAATATCACAATCTGTGGGCAACCACAGGCGCTTGCCATTGGATAGTAGATCGAATCTATCAATGTTTCAAAAAAAGATTTAAAATATATACTTTTCTATATTAAATAATATTACTTGATCTAATAACATGATAATACAATACGTAAAATAGTAAACACAACAATACAAATAATATAGCCAGTGACAAGGGCCTGTGTGAGCAACATAGGTAACATTCTTGTAAAACTCTAAAATGTATTACAATCAAATGACATTATATGTCATACGAGTGTCTATCAATTATTCACTTTATGTCCCTTGTGAACTATATTTATTATTTGACCTCGCTAAAGCTCGAGGAAGTAATACTCATTTCACTCGCGAAATGACCTTTGAACATGATGAAGTTTATTTGAAATATAACGTCTTGCAATAGCCTACACCGGTAATCACTATACCACATATTTAATTATTGTCAGCGACAACATACTCGATATTTAACGATAGCACACTTGGCCGTTAATGCTATGATTACTGATTGTTAATGCTAGTATTTCCTCGCTGTTAGTGCCAGCATTCCTGATTGTCACGTTATTGTCGTTAATGATAACGATCAGGAATAGTGTAACATGGTCTCAAATCCCACACGGTCGACCGCTGCGCTCAATCTTGATACACAATAATCCATTAGGAAAGGTAGAATTAATATCTTTGGAAAGGTCTCACTATACGGTCATTGTTTCTGAAACTACGAGAGTTGGGGTTTTCTATTCACAATATTTCAGTAATTCCATTATTATCGAGGTTGCTTATGGTGGAAAGAAAACTCTAAAAATAGTTGATATTAATTTTAATGTTATAATGTAATTGAGTTTTATATTAGAGCCGCGGTCTAGATTCAGTCATTAAACATTTAAATATTAGGCCCACGGGTATACCACACGAGCAATTTCAATCTGAGAAGCAAATAATAACGTTATCCGTGGTAAAGAACTGCGCATACTAGTACTTCAATTAAGCTCTCGTAGATTACGATGTTAACTCCGTCGTAATCGGTCACGAGACTACGTACGCGAGGATTATAGTTGCGTAGTGGATACGAGAGCTTTGCGAAAAGATGTCCTTAGTCTGAGGACGGGATTCGAAACATACATACGAGCCCATAACTTACGTGAATGACAGTCTCGTTCGTAGTGGATAAAAGGAATTCTCCGAACCTCTCAAGACCCTAGCGCTCTCGTAAGTGCACGATCCCCATGTATTAGAGATCGCTACGAGAGTCTTAATTATGGTCTATTAGTAGATATGAAAGCGTCCAGAAACGATACAGCTTATATAAGACGGGCGGGATTCGAACAATAAATTTAATACGAATCCCATTTACACGAGTATTGCCGCCTCGTTCGTAGTGGATACAATAACTTCGTGGAATGGGTCCACAACTGCGGACGGGATTCTAACTACTACACAGACGTCTGGTGTGTTAATTGTATAGCGATAGTATACATGACGCAGGAGACAGGTAGTAATTATAACGGGAACATACATTCGCCTTGGCTAATTCAACTTCCCAAGAGCTCATTCAAAAACACAGGCCAGCACATAATGCACACGGTACCACGCTGTGATTTATTAAGACCGTGTCATTTCCACATACAAGCCGCTCGTAAGCACATCTTTCTATAGAATTGAGACTTTAGTGCTCTTCCATGTTAGAACCAGACAAAGGGTACTAACACCAACCCCTCTTAGGATGTCAATTCACATTTATGTGTTACTTCTGGTGAAATAAATTGCCCGTGTCGTATAATATCGCTCACGCTTTACTAAGTTAATGATTACCATGGAAACCAAAAGTTTGGAGTGGCATCTAAAACGAATTACACTCTAACTCCAGGATATGTAAAACATGTTTCGTAATTTTTGTTTACGAACACAGGATGTCATTGGTAATAAGCAGGTCTAGTACTTATGTTGTTACTGGTTTTAATAAAGATAAACAGTTTACTTTAAAACGAATTGCGACCGTCACTATAAGTATGTTCACGTTATATGCTCAAATTAAAGAAACAACGCTATTGGAGACCGTTAACTGATAAAATGTTGACAAGGCCAGCTGTAGTGTTCGGTTCCATGCTTATAGTATTTACGGCGCTGAATTTCTTCTATTTTAAACCTTACCTTGACTTTTTTCTTGGCGTACGTGTGAAGAAAACCATTATAATTAACCAACTGCTGGGAGGGTTCTGAAGACACTTTAGTCTGGAGTATTTGTTTTAGTAGGGATTTATCTTTTCGGGACAATAATGCGGCTTGTCAGTTAACAGTACTAAGCTACTAGCACCGGCTGGTACTGACGGCTCAAGTGTGCTAATTCACAGCAAAAAAAAAGTTAGGTGTCTGTATCTCGGATTTCACGAGAGGTTATATATTGCATCTGAGCACGGCAGCATCTAACTACGGAGATTGATCAGTTCTTGATTGGCGGGTTTACGAGTCAGGAGCGTTGGGTGTGACGAGGACCTCACGGTCAGACACATCCTGCTTGACTTGGAGTCTGTGTGGACATTTCAACTCAGCTCGCAGGGTTTTACGCCTCGCCAAACTTCAAACATATTTTCACCCAAGTTCCTGGGCGTTTCCATCTCCCCTAGGGAAAGGTACAATTCCGAGCTATGCGTACTACGTCATATCGAGTTAGATCACGTGGGCTAGGCAAGATGGGGCATCTCATTCTATCGTTTTAAAAATAAATTGGTCTCTATCATAAATTTTAATGTTTCACCATTTCAACTATTGTATTCATACTATTTATTCAAATTCTATTTTGATTCTATTCAATCATATACTTCACTTTTATTTTATTTTAAATTAGCATGCCGCCTTTTATTATAACCCATTTCATATTGAATAATTAGTCCATCGTCACGTATTGGTGAAAGGTTTACAATTATTCACTTACTACAAGTCAGGATTTAACTTAATTTAATTCAAATTTCGACGTTATCATGCTCTCTCGCTCGCTATATATCTCTCTCTCTTTCGCTTTCGCTATCTTTCACTCTCTCTCTTTCTCTCTCTCTCTCTCTCTCTCTCTCTCTCTCTCTCTCTCTCTCTCTCTCTCTCACTCTCTCTATCTCTCTCTCTCTCTCTCTCTCTCTATCTCTCTCTCTCTCTCTCTCTCTCTCTCTCCCTCTCTCTCTCTCTCTCTCTCTCTCTCTCTCTCTCTTTTCATAATTCATACAATATCAGATAATGTAATACCAACACACTATATTTGTCGCCTAGTCGTATCACACGTTATATCATCAATGGCAACATTTAATCATATTCATATGCCCCCCTTATTAAACATATTATATTATCTACGTTGCCAATAATTTTAAGGATTTAGTTCAATTGACAGTGAAAAATATGTGATGAAAAAAAAGTGAAAATATCGAATTTCCAAAGCAAAATAAAAAAAGGATAACAAAAATTAGGATAATGCTTCAACTTAAACGACCATGAAATATACTTTAAAGTTGTGGCAGGTTACCCCTGCATTGAAGCAGGCCTCGCGGGATATCGGTAAGATGATACAGAGTCGAGATGTCAGCTTCTAATGAGATACTCTCTAAGGGCAAAAACATCTAACCTGATTACTCCCTTGTCTTCTTCCATCACACAATGTAGTCCCCTACGAAAGAGCGCTAGTAATTCAATTTACGTCACTTGACAACGGCTAAAAAAAATCTATTAAATATTGAAACAATGAGACGGGGAGAAACGTAATTGTTCGCCCGATATCTGTGTAAATATCAATAATAACATATTAACACTGAAACATTGAATCTATGCATGTTTATCTGTTTATGGTGATAACCGCTCCGTATGTAGTTTATTTGTATTTGAACGTTTGATGTTTTATTCTACAGTCTTATTCCACAGTAAACGGATAGCATATTCCACAGTAAACGGATGACATTTTCCGCAGGAAACGAATGACATATTCCACAGTAAACGGATGACATATTCCACGGTTAACGTACGACACATTCCACAGTAAACGAATGACACATTCCACAGTAAACGAATGACATATTCCACAGTAAACGAATGACACATTCCACAGTAAACGAATGACATTTTCCATAGTAAACATATGACAGTTCACAGTAAACAAATGACATTTTCCACAGTAAACAGATGACATACTGCAGTATTATACAGTGTCTGAATGACATACTCCACAGTAAGTAACGTATGACACTAGATTTAGCATGATTACTACAATTTGCATTCCATTGATTATGACATACTAGCATGATTTCCTTGCAGAATTAAAACATATTCTTATAGAAAATATAACCGCTACAATAGATAATTTGTAAAATTGAACAATTCTTACTTTTAGTGTTTCTTGATAATGTGAATGCATCAAATGATGGTCAATGTTTTAGCAGTAGGCTACGTTTCGTAGGCTGTTACGGGCTTACTATGATGGCGCGCTGTCAGTAATTTTAGTGAAATTTCTCGATATACGATATTCAACATATACAGAAAACAACCCTGTTTAATTAAATAGTACACGGCATACAGGTAATATATTTAGTGAGATCACGAATTATTCATCAGGCATATGGCATAATTATTTAAATATATCTAAACATTGCCAGTAAGTATTTCCTTACTAAGCATCACACATAACGCTCTTTCTGATACATAAACTTACACAAATTATGTACATCATGGCATCATTATCTAAATATATTTAAACATTGCTGAGTAACTATTTCCTTACTCATAATGTTCTATCCAAAGATTACGTTATTTACAACCATGAACGTTACAATGAATAGGAGAAGTGAGTTTGAATATATTTCAGCTCATACTAAACACACTCAGTGGTGTTGGATAATGTAGAAAATAGCCATTACCATTCACCAATATTGTCGGTTTCATGACTCTCTAAAGCAGTTAAACTGATCCATTACGCGAAAGGTCACCGTTTAGTTTTCCCTGAGAAGGTTACTCATTCGATCTGCATTTTTACGTCAACACGATGTAGCATGGTGAAATGCAGTCTCGTCTGTTTAGTTATGAAATAGACGACGTACAGTAGCATTGATCATGTAATACCATAACTGTGTATTGACATAAATAGGGCTATACAAACCGGCAATATGAAATGTACATAATTGCATGCATGAAGCATGGATCACTGAGTATAGAACCAGTGTGTATTGACATGTGAAATGAACACGCATCTAGCGATATGAAATGTACATAATTGCACAGATAAATCATGAAGCACGGAGTATATAACAGTGTATTTACAAGTGGCAAGTACAAGCATCTAGCGATATACTACCACCAGCAATATGAAATGCACATAATTGCACAGATAAAGCATGAAGCACGAACTATATAACAGTGTATTTACAAGTGGCATGTAACTAGCGATACGCCACCAGCAACGTGAAATGTACATAATTGCACAGATATAGCATCGACCACGTGGCATATGAGATTGCGTTGACAAATCATATGTACCAGTACCAGTAACAGCAATATATGAAATGCACAGATTTGCACAGATAAAGCGTGGGTCACGGAAAATGTAACTATCTATAATCTATCTATAATTATCTATATCTATAAGTATATCAATACGTCAGTACCACAAATGTGAAATGTACAATAAACGGATCACTTAAATGTGTGGACCACGGAAAATATAACTATCTATAGTAATACAGTACAACCGGTATGAAATGTACATGTTAGTGAAATGCACAATAAACGGATCACTTAACTCACCTTCATCGCATGCGTACGGTACAATAACGTATTAACTCCGAAATAAACCTAGCAAATATTGTGCTCACTGTGCAAACACGACTGTTTTCAATTTAAATTATATCGAACTGCCACCATCTTATAAAAATTACATTTATGAAAAACCAAGCCTGACTTCTGATTTGTGTGACGAGCTTTGAGTAATAAACGCACCTTTTTTTTCATCTACGTGAAACACGTGTTTCAATGGCATACAATTTTCTATTCACGAGTTTTTTTCGAGTACCTCCAGTAAAAACTTAACTCAACAAAACATCGCGAAAGGGGGTCGATTTTCTATTCTTTTACACAACATTGTAACAAATCCAACAGTATAAAGTCAGTTTATGGTTTTGAGCTGGCGCTCGACGTTCGTATGAAAGCAGCCCGACTGCGGTCGGAGTGTCACGAAGTGTTCGGAGTGTCACGAATGCGCGGCGGCGTTGTTTCTGCGCAGTCAAGGGCTTTTTGAGAGCAGGTTGCTCAGGTACGACCCCGCCCCCCTCGTCCCGGGGGTCCCGGGGGTCCGGGGTAGCTATGGAAAAGAAGTAGCAGTTACCTCGGCGTGGATTGTCGGCACCAGTAAGCAAAACGCGGCGTCAAAAGCCCCAAGTTCTACAGCTCAGGTTTTTGTCATTTTCACAGGTCGAGAGCATTAACCCTCAATGCACGTGCGGCGGTTCCATGTCAGTTGTTCCGCGCATGCGCAGGAAGATATTGCGAGAAGTGTGATATCCAGTTTTAATTGTTTGCGTCTGATTGGCAAATAAATATTTAGTGAGTGTTTCAGTATAAATTATGATTAATATAAGGAATCTTGTATGTTAAAACTAATGAATCAGTACAACATTGTTATACGCATTATTATGGTTACAAATAGTGACATAAAACACTGTGTAAACTACTAGTAGTTACATGTTTTAATTATAATTTAAAATGACATATTCTTATACGATAGAATTGAGCATACATACATACATTCTATTTTTGAAAAGTATACATATTTTCTATTCATAATTATGCATATAATTTAATTATATTAAAACATGTTACATGTTTTAATTATAATTTAAAATGACATATTCTTATACGATAGAATTGAGCATACATACACATACATTATACTTTTGAAAACTATACATATTTTCAATTCATAATTATGCATATAATTTAATTATATTAAAACATAATATTTAACGAAATACTTCCAGACGTCACTGGTATGCAACCTATTAAAATATTTTCTGTGAGTACGTACACTTGTCAGACATTTCTTTCCAACATTATGAAGACATCTAGATCTGAACACCAAAGCCACCATGAAACCAGCAAGCCCAATATGGTTCACATTCACCACGTCACAGAAAAGTTATACAAACTTAAATCTACCATGCTAGACTGTGTCTACTTTACCAATAAAATATAATAAATTCAATTACACAATTTGGCCGTTCGATCGGTGACATTTCTGAAGTGCTTAGACTGTTATTAAGAGTTTAAAAGTTAGGAGTCATCCGATAGAATCTTAGTAGAACCTTGCCGCAGTAAAGTGATGTCGCGAGTAAGGGACGTCATCGTCCATTCTGCTGGCATTATGTGTACAGATGGCTTCTACACAATACATTCATATTCCTCACAGCGGGGATAGCTCGGAATTACCTCGACAGACACGGTTGTAATGCAGTTACCATTCACCCCCCTCTGCCGATCATCTAGCGAAGCGCCAGCTGAGGGGGCTTGTTGCGCATGCGCCAACTGCCACCGATGCCAGTCGCCTTTCAGCGGCGGCTTGATCGACTGATTAGGTGGGCGGAGCTAACCAGCGAATTAAGTTGTTCCCGTGACAGTCAGCTTTTATGCAAAACAAATATCGGTCTGACCTCGGATTCATTAAATTCGGAAGTGACCCCCAAAGCATTTGTCAGGGCCAGGCGCGGGATTAGGGTTAGCGCCGCGTGATGTCGTTATAGCAGACGAGACTTGGCTCAAGAATACATTCGAAGGGTGAAAAGATAATCCAAGGCGGTAAATTGACATGATGTTGCCTGGATAATCCCGCATTATTACCAGGATTAAACATTCGATTAGAGAATAAGAAAAGTAATGATATAATATATCTTCGAAACATAAAATTAACCCAAATTAATCATTCCTGAATACGAAAAATTATAATGCCACATTTAAACCCAAATTAATAATTCCTGAATCGACTAAAGAATAATAAAACATATAATGCCACATTATAACCTGAATTAATATTCCTGAATCGACTATAAGGAATAATATAAATTATAATGCCACATTTTTTCCAAGAACAATTCCTGAATCGACCAAAACAGACCAAAAAATAAAATAATAACGGGAAATTGTCACTACCCTATAGCATATTATTACATCATTTACTAACATTGAGTAACTTTGCAACTAGATGATAGCCTCTCTAAACCAAGCATACAAGAATAAGAAATCAATTTAATCGTACGAAATGTAAACAATTCAAGCAAGAATAAATATCATCCCCCGATGCATGCTAAATGACATTTTGTTGACATATCATCGCTGATTTTAATTCATTTCAGAACGCTTAATAACCAGGTCGTTTTTGCGCATTCGATCCGACTGAGTATTCATACACTCGTTTGACAATAATCCATTTTCAACGGTCCTTAATATTTCACGGTCCGCTAATTAAATGGCTTGATATAATTGTAGAGACGAATCGTATAGTAGGCCGTAACAAACCATGACATCGCTACCACAGTGTAGCTATCCCCACTCACAAATGACAAATACATAGTTTGTCGTGATCCACGTATATAACATACATACGCATAATTCAGCTTTTACCCATGGGTTTTACTATTAGTGTTTTATTTCAATTTCGCCCTGGGTTAGGAGACTGACGCGATCAAGCTCCCGGACTGGCGCGAGCAAGCTCCCGGAATGATACGCAAATTATTAACTCAATAAAAACATCTTATTGACTACGTCCTGATTCTGTCCCCCTATACCCACACACCTGATGTGATATCAGAATCAGCTTGGTTTTGGTGACAGACGGTGAAATTGGATGACTTCTGCACATCAAACATCCACATGGAATCTATTTCAACTGTCAGTTTTGCTTCGCGTTTAAATAGAAAGGTCTAATATGCAAATATTTGGATGTCGGCTGAACCAGAATTGAATCTTGTTCGCGATAAAACATGTGTCGTCATCCATACGACATTTTTTGTCCATAGTGCACTAAGCAGGGATTTAATCTCCGAAAACGAAAGACAAAATGGTATCATTCCTGGTTGTATAAGGTACATTGACAGTGCGTATGGTTTACCTAATAGGAAAAGGTCTTTGAGAACATTTAACATTTCCATAGTTATTCAATAAAATGTAATTATGTTCAATGTAGTATTCAGTTAATACGACTCGATAACATATGATTTGATAGTATCATTATCACCATCCGATTGTTTCACAGATACTGTAATATAATTATTTGTGAAAATGTATTAAATAGTTTTGTTAAAATTCATTGAAGTCGATTCATTGTTGTTGGATTTTCTTTTAAAAACATATTTTTAAAATTATTTTTATTTATTCTCTCTAAATTATGATTCACATAATTTGCACACCTGACATACATTTAACATAAACGTATACTGTACCTTTTTTTTATATGAGAATTTTTATTCTCATATTTTGTCTATTTCAACCTGCACCTATGACTTGTACATGTACATCCCCATACAGTTTATCTACCTGTGGATCAGCTTAACCATCTATAATATATTATACTAAC
>JAVCKZ010111814.1:0-10253 GCA_034780755.1 Lepetodrilus elevatus | reverse complement strand
CACACACACACACACACACACACACACACACACACACACACACACACACACACACACACACACACACACACAATTTACTATCTTCTAACATTATATTGTTTATCAGTGATTTTATATATACATGTATGTCATAGTATGAAGACAGCTGTGGTGTATATACATGTTAATGGACTTGTAGTACTAGTATATCTTTCTTGCAGTGGAGGTATACTGTCTCAAGATCTGCCCTCGGATCCTTGTGTAACAACGAGTACCTGGTGTAATCCTCATACGTCTGTGAATACACTTCATGACGTCAGCAGGTAGGGCTTATACTGTTCTAGAATTGACATATTTTATTTCAATTTGGTAATGCTTTAACAATAATGATGTTATGTATTATGTAGGTATATGTATATTTTAATATTATTTTAACAACTAAGTACCACAAGAGTTATGGGAGAACATTGTTTTCGATGATACTATATGTACATTTGGTCGTGGTTTCCATTCCTGGAATTGTTATGTGGCATAGTAGAAATAACAGGGTAATTTAACAGTACAAACTTATCATCTAGTTGCTGTCCGATAACTCTTTGGTTGGATTTTGCATATATGCTATTATCGTCAAGACAAAAATAATAATTTTGAAAGAATTAATGGTATATATGTTTTGTGTTTTATAGAATATAAAATCTTATGAAGACTGACAGAATGAATGCTCAACCTGTTGCCAGCTCCTTCCGATGGCGTGGCTTTGAAACGCACAGGTAACGGTGAACATTATAAGTAGTACTAGTACGTCTCATTACCATAAACAGAATATTTAAACATTTCAAAATATTTATAAACTCAAATACAACAGAATTATACAAAATATAAACACTTAGAAGTCCTCTATTTTATTTTACAATTTTTAATAATACAGTCTGTAGGGGTGTAACGATGCATCGAACTATCGATATATCGCGATAGTGAGTGGCCCGATAGCAATGCATCGATGGTAATTTGAACTATCTATTATTTCCATCGATAGTACCATCAACTATCGATAGTTTCGATAGTGTACTATTTGTAAACACTAAGACCAAATTAGTTGAAAACCCTCGAGCAGAGTGGGTATTTCATGAAAATGGGCTTAAGAGAAATGTTTCTTTAACAAGATTTTGATGTTAGGATTAAATAAATCAAATGATAACAACGCACTATTGTCTTGCATTTTATTTACTAAATACCAGTTATATGTACATTAGCCACTATATTACAAATAATTAGCCATCTTTAAAAGACTTATTTAAAAAAAAATAATATCGCAATACTATTGCAACAGTAGAATTGGCCTCGATAACCCCTAGTTATAGCTTGCGGATGCTATTTAACAAAATACATTGCAGGTACAGTATGTGCATTTAATTCGACTGTATTATAATACTTTAGTATGATGTTCCACAGAGAGGAGCGGTTTTAAATAGCATTGCAGTGCTTTATATTGACCTCTTGGTCAGTGTTGATCACCTTTCCCCTGGCACTTATTTCCACCAGACGTGTGAAGTGTATACTATTTCGTGTAAAAGATTTACTTTCAAAGCAGCTTGTATCAAATTGGGTTAATTTGAATTAAAATAACATAAACAAAGACTCCAGCAACAAGCTCCAGATTTCTGCTCCCATGGCTGGTTCGGTGATCCGGTGTGTTGTTTAGCGAGGCGGGATGAAAGAGTGGTGATAGTTTTACATGTGAACGTGTTCCGGATAAAGAACCCGATCCGGACAGCGAAACGTGCCAGGTATATTTGTTCCATGTTCGCTCGGCGTTATCCCAGGCGCGTGCTGGCGTTTATCTACTGTAAACAAGAAATTAGGGACGACATCATTACGTTCGCGCCAACAACTGTATGTTCAGTTTCCCTGGGTCAAAGGTAGAAACGCTACAGGTGTTAAACTAGAACCTGGTCGCATAGATAGTGCGAATACCTCCCCCTCCCTCTCCCCTTCCTTCTTATCCCCTCCCCCACCCCAGCCCGCACGTGCCGGACACGCTCCCCGGGACCTAATTATTGTCGGAACAAACATGGCTTCCTGATGTGCATTGTCTCCCTTGTGTAAAGTAACATCGAGCAATTCAAAAACAAGGAATGGTTATGGAGCCGGGCCTGGAATAACGAGACTTCTATACATGACAGGAAGGGATGGAATTGCTATAACAAATTGCCAATACGACTCGCACTTATATTATCAATCATAGCGAGGAAATTAAAGGTACGGAAACAGCCGATTTCCACTTGTTCTTGTCGGCCATTGTGTGACATCCTATTGCAATCCCATATTAAATATCCGATGAAGTTTTATAGCTGCGCGGGGCGAGGGACATTGATGTATCAGGCGGCGATCACCTTTTATTGGGATCTCGTACTTTAACGTCACAGTGGCGAGACTGGGAAACGTTCAACAACGGATATGAAGGGAAGTATAGCGTGTTATTGAAAATCGCTATTCACTTGTTGAACTGCGCGAGAGATGAGGGGAAAAAAGGCAAGGGAATAACAATACCCGGACGCAGAATAATGTGATAACTTTATGTTCTAATAGATTGTGTCTATAGAGACTAGAGGCCCTACTCCTAGTCAACCAGCAGTGAATGGACGTGTGGGGAGGGGCGTGCTCCCCGGGGCACCACGCGACGGGGTCCGTGATGAGCTGATACTTACAGGGATTAAGACAGACTTTACTAGCATGTACAGTTTGACGGTACTTGATGTACTGTGCTGCAGTGAATGACATGAAACGATTGCGAAAACCGAGACAAAATTATACACAAATAAACTATTAGCATAAACATGATACAACGTTGTAGGCACTGTACAGTCAATACAAAGATTAGATGCGCTTTCATTATAGAACAGAGGCAAAGAACCACAGTCTCTTATACATCACCGATCAAGGGTCTGATTCAAATATCCTAGTAAATACATTTGGTTTATATAAGTATGCTTGATATTATATGTTATCCCCTTCTCCTTCAAATATAAATTGCAAACAAATACTGTTCAAACTATTTTTTTTCTCCATCTGTCCAACCGCTAAAACTGCTTGTTCGACGAATACTTGAATGTAACAAAACGGAAGTAGTGATCATGAACTAACCGGAGCAAATCCCAGTGTTTAGTCGCAATGTTCACGTAATCTAGTGTGAGGGGTCTATGCACCATCAAAGGTTTCATATTAGGCAGTAGATAACGTATTTTTCCTTATCAGATTAGCCATGGAACGATATCATAACTGAATAGTGGCCAGTGAATTATATTATATGATGTATCATTGTCTAGACTGTCCGTTTGGGTGGACACTATAGGTATGATTGAGTATATGATGGCCAGATACTGCATTAGATGTTCCGTGATTTAACACAGGCGGATTAGTATAGAAGAAAATACCCACGGTTGATAATCCGTATCAACAAGATCATGGTTTGTATAATGAAGTAATTCCTATTTTGATTCGTAATTTTAAGGTATATTCTGTTGCAAATGTTATTTATGGCCATGTAATGACAATCACATACAAGACGTTATGCCAATATATCAGTTAGCCTTGTTTCTGTAGTGCTTCATACCATCTTCGTTCTCAGTACTCAGTATTCACTTCATGTCAGATGTGGACAGGTGTGCAGGTGTTTATTGATCACAGTCGGCTGTAACTACATGCTCTGTGGTATTTGTACTGCTGCTGTCCAAGATTGAGTTCGAATTCAGGTCTAAAGCAAGTTTCTGTTGAGCCATCCTCGAACGACAAGCTATTATGACTACCGGTACACTTATACCCCTCTTCCGGTTGTGTTGCCATGGTTCCTTTTGTTCTAAGTGTACTTGTATATCCGAATACATCTACACTTTCTCAGAGAAAGTGTACTAATATTATCAGAAATGAACCCACACTTTTTTAAAGCATTGATTCGTTCATTTCGGAGAAAGTGTACGAATATTATGGGAAACACACGTACACTTTCCCTTCATCGAGGTGTGCCCGAACCTGGGATCGAACCAGTGGTGATCAAAATGAATCATGAGATTCCACAGCCGCTACCACTGAACCAAATAGCTGACTCAAGATAAGACCATTCATTTATCTAGTTATGACTGATTCAAGAAAGCCACGTGGCTATGATGTCACGTACACATGCTACAACAAATTCACGTGAAGCATGAACTAATTGTTCATCCAAAAGCATAAACAGTTGATGAAGGTCCTCATGGGTGATCTGGCGGGTCGGTGATCCATTATAACGTACACTATGTTATACATTTATTTTCTCATAAATTACATAGATTTTACATTTAAAGTGTACGCCATGTAGTACTCGACCGGAAGAGGGGTATAGGACAGTTACGTCCACACTTTCCGAGGTGTATAGGTCAATATCCCAACAGGTTTGGTCGTGATTCTTCCTCGGCTTCCGCCTCGGAGGCCCCACGATCAAAACTGTAGGGATATTGACCGATACACCTCGGAAAGTGTGGATGTAACTCTTACATAACCTCCGTCAACTAGGTGATTCGATGATGCTGTTGAGCATGATTAGCTTCAAATGCTCACGCGAAATAATCCCAAAGGGCGTAGTATATAGGTTGCAAATACAGAAATGACTGTTTTTTCGACTAAATCGCCTTGAAAATTAACATCCATGTTAAGCTTAGTATTATCTATATAAAAGCTATGTGAAATATTAATTAGGTTTTTCTGCCTGATGTAGCCCTCTCCCTGACGGACTATGCAAGATCACTGTTCATTAGAGCATCTATGGTTGCCCTCAGCAGGGAGAGGGTAAACTGTTAACACTATATACCGGTATTATAGTAGGTAAAACTCCATTAGAGTCATTCATGCATACGCATGCCTGTCGAAAGTGGCCGGAAATGCGAGATGTCAATACGAACTTGGGTTCAACTAACACCTCGACATGTCCAGAAGTACCTACTAATTATACAAGCCGTTCGTAGCTTCTACTTTACATAGCTGTCCTTTGACAGTCCGTCACAACAATACTGGCCACACTGTCAACACCAACTGCCCAGTGTCCATTTGTGACGGGAATGTGCTGATAACAACAGATGATCTGACTCCGTGATAGCGGCGTTTAGTGCCAGTTTGTCGCCCGAGCACACTGTCATGGAAGATCGGGAGTACGGAAATGATAAGGGGACAAAACAGCACTTTGTGTCAACCCCTACGACACCCGGGGCATGGGACCGGGCTACCTGGTAATGAAGGGGAGGGTCGGGGAGATACTCGATGAAGGTTGTGTCTTCCATCAAATACATAGTGTCAATAGGTGCAACAATATATATATCTCCTTCTCTCCCTCTCTCTCCTTCTCTCCCTCTCTCTTTTCTCTCTCTTCTCTCTCTCTATTTTCTGTCTCTTTCTCTCTCCCTCTCTCTTTTCTCTCCCTCTCTCTTTTCTCTCATTCTCTCTCATTCTCTCTCATTCTCTCTCATTCTCTCTCATTCTCTCTCATTCTCTCTCTCTCTCTCTCTCTCTCTCTCTCTCTCTCTCTCTCTCTCTCTCTCTCTCTCTCTCTCTCTCTCTCTCTCTTTCTCTTTCACATAGAGTATACACTTGACTCGCGTAAAAGCACACACACCAAACACGATAACGAAAACAAGATCGCTAATAACGTCCTATGCCAAAAATGCAAAATGAAATCGCTTTATCGTTGCAAAGACATGTATATCGGTATTACATATTACGCATATACATACAACGATTCTCTCAACGATCTCGTCATCGTCATCGTCATCGTCACACCGTCGTCGTCGTCGTCATCGTCGTCGTCGTCGTCGTCGTCGTCTTTGTACTGGTGTTACCATAGCTGTAAAGTCTTTATTACATCACATACCTTTACGTCATTCAATTGCATGGCATCCTCTCTATGAAGCAATATTGTTAAAGGTTATTGCAATTGGTACAAAACAGCACCTGTACTGCAGTAGATGTCTTGCAAGCACCGCATTAATTCATATGCACTTTGACGACTCATAAGTGGGCGCCTAGCACGATTAAGGTTAGAAATACGACTAATAGAAAAGCGACATAATAATAATTTGAAGTAGATTGATTTTTCATATTATATAATACATACCTAAATTATCATTCAAATGCATCTAGAATTTAGAGGTAGTGAAATTACATTATTCCCGTTTTATTTGTCAGTCTGTGCAATTACTATTGGAAGTGAATAATTCTGTACAGTTGGCATGGGACATATTGAACTCATTCACTCAGTCGTTTGATGTCTGAAAGACTCTCATAAATCCAGTTCTATATGGAACGCCTCCATAGATTTTCGACTGGTGATTGTCACCTGTGAAATGAACACCAATCACTCAGCATCGTATTGCTCACACCTTGCTCCTTTCACGTGTGGTTTATATCAAAATTCAGTTTCACGCTTCGGCTTTAGTTTATCAGCTGCAGGCCGGCCGCGTGAACAGATCATACCTACCATTTACGTATTGTTAACATCGGTCTCGTATTAGTGCCGGGGGTCAAAGAGTTTTGTCGCGCGTGCCATGTTCGACCGTGATGTATGTATGATACCCGGTCATGAAAGCCAGGAGGTGATGTCCTTTATGTAGGCACGACCGCATTACTCCGCATCGTCTGGTCCAAACATACTCGTGCGCTGACAATTGTTGGCTCTGCGATATTAAGTTTTGTTCGTATTTTTTACCCGAACAATTTTATTCTGTGACACGCGACTAAAGTTAGCATATTTATTGTTGTCGGGGTGCGCACTGAAGAGGGTGAAAACGATCAGAGCGTGTTGGCCTGTCACCTTGAGGTATAAATACGAAATGTCAGATAATTATATGATATGATATCTACAGGATGTTTGAGAAATGTATGAACACAAAATTTACTTTAAACAATATAAATACAGCAGTATTTTAATCTTGTATTTCTGCTATATAGTATTATATATTGGCATATAGATGTATTATTTGTAGATGATTTGTTATATGCTAGCAATTAAGCGATTTATCGAAATGTTCATCAAGTACCTTACTAAAGGTCCTTGCACACCGGAGGCGAATTTCGCGGCGACAAACTCGGCGATATACGTTCTGAGATAGAACCTTATCATTTATCTATAAATTCGCAACGACCAATTTTGATAGAATCATTTGTTTTCATCGCTGATTGACGCGGCAATAAATCGCTCGCCTCTGGTGTGTAAGGACCTTTAGGACCTTAAACATGAATGATACTGTAACTCTAAGATGCAGCATTGACAAATATTAATGACGTATTTAATTGTTCTTTTCCAGCGCCTTGTCGCGCAGTCATGTGCATACGGAAGTGCCCGGGTGGAGGGTCACACCTTTGTTAAAAACAAGCACACACGTTGACTGCTAGCTGACGATCCGTGTAAAGAGTTGCATTTTGTTTCTAATGGAGTGGGTCCTGCGTGTGTGTTGCCCGCATGTCTCCATGCTTAATTGCCACATGATTACTGGAATATGCAATACTTATTTCAAGCTGGAAGTTGGAAACTGCATTAATCTGTACACCTGAGAGTGGCGGGCGGCCGTCCGGACAATGATAATCTCCGGACAATGAATGTCTCCTTCCTGCCGGATCACGTACATGAATAAACTACACGTGGTGCCAGCACGTTCGTCGCACGCGCAGTTTTGTGGTTTTTATCAATGACAAACTCACATTTGTATTACACCTTATTGCGCACGTCACAGTTAACCCACGTGGAACATAAGTCAAAATAATGGGTGTCAATGTTCCGCCCATCATCAGGGTCGATTCTAAATCCGTTACCTCTAGGTTAATGTGATAATTACCGGACTTTGAACAAATATGGAAATGCATACAGATAGTTTACCCCAGGAAGAATACCTTGTACATGTACATGTTCATCCAGGTTTCGCTATATCTGACCCCGAGGATAGGAAACGTTTCTTAGAATTATTTCATATTCGTTGATCGACTGAAATTTGCATGGGGATTTGTGACCTGTTTTGTTTTGTAATTCAATAGTGTGTTGTGATTTTTTAATGCACGTAGTACACTGATAATATCATGGAGTTAAATAAAAGGTATCATTAAAGTCAGTTATCATAAATATAAAATATTCGAATAATAATAATTTGCTCATGTATAGTAATTAACTCAAAAGAAGGCAGAATAAAATTAATTAAAAGACAAAATGTCTAATCATAATGCTAAATAATGGTAGATTAAATAAAGTACTAACGATATAAAACGAATTGGCATTTAATACATACGTTTAAATAAAGATAAAACTTTAATTTTAGTTGATTAACTGATCATAATTACTAATTTGTATGCATGACATTAGTATAGATAACATAATTACGATTACGTGCTTTGCTTTAAACACAGTTTTATTCAGCAAAGAGTAATGAAGATTGATAAACAAGGTGTACGTTCTTTGGTTCGGTATATTGAAAAATATCGTCTTTTGTCCGGACTTTTTTTGTTCGCCATCATCCTCTAAAACCGACAATTTCACACAAGTAACACAGCGACCCCTATAGATCTATCTGTATGACGGTTAGTCACACGTTGACGACATATAAACGTAATTGTAATAGATAAATGCGACCGTCTAGTAAAACAGAAAACCGCTTCTTCCTTGTCTCGTCGTTAATTCACGCATATCTAATAACAGCATTAACGCTCAATTGACAAGCATAGGACTGCTACTGGATGTGGGTTCATTCAATGAAGAAATTAATTGTATCTGCCATTTCTTTACACAACTGTCAACGCGAGGTTTTGTATCGTTTTTCCCCATGTGCAACGAGTGGCTATGAGGTAAAAATTAAACTGCGCATGCGTGTCGTGTTGATTTTACATTACCGCTAATTACACATCCGGGGCATTTTCTCTGCTACATTTGACACATTTCATCACTCAGGTGATAGTTGCATGTCTTAAATTTGGCAATTGCGGTTTCTTGTTCCAAAGACAATTTAACTAGCACGTGTTAGCGGGTTACAGTACCCTATGATCGCGTGGCGTTATGTGGTGCTCTTCCGCTCGATGTTACACTATAATTACAGGCATAATTGATATGTAACCGACGCATAAGTTGTTAGCAATTACTTCATTTATAATCTCTTGAAAATCTATTGTTTATGAGGAAATTATGATGTATGCAATTCATGAAATTGTACTACTAGTATTTAAAAAGAAAGAGAGGACATTTCAACGATCAGTTTGAACACACGCAATACAATGGATGAATTATTTTCTGTGAAAAATGGAAGGGTATCGTTGTGGAAATACATCCTCAAATGTAAAACCGTATGCAAATATATTTAATATACATTTATTTCTACAAATGTTGGAACGTTTTCCAAAGTATATTCATGTACGTAAATAAAATTAAAAATTAAAAAGATATATAATGTAATTGTATATCATTACCGACGTCGTAATATAGCATTTATATTAGCGATTATAATTAGCCTACGTTGTCGGCAAATAAATGCATCGTAAAAGAAATAGTTCCTTTCAAGCTAGTTTAATTTGTGTCTGTCATATGAACATTATTAACTGATATGTTCATGCAGATCCATTAAAATGTTTGCACGTCGCTCTTTACGTGTCCCTCCAATACCTTAGCAGGACACCAATACGCACCGGGTGTTCTGGAGGTGTCCATTGCACTAAAGACAATTGAAACTTTCAATTGATATATTTTTCAACTTTACGAAACACATCAAGCTGAGATGGTATTATGCCTCACGAATAGTTTTGAATATCTTAAGTTGGGTTTCCTTGAACAGGAAGCCTCCAGGACACTCGATGGATGCCAGGATGGGTGTCCTGTTAGAATCATGGGTGTCCGTGATCAATGGTTATTAACAACTAATAATGTATCGTTATCAAAATGTGATAATTCAGTATACAGTCCGAAATATAATACTACCTTCACGATATTTAAGGAATTTGCGTATTGCATATGTATTCATATGAACAAATTAACAAACAAAAGTAGCTGAAATATAAATAAATAACACACAACATAAGGTTTACACATGACAATATGTTTCACTGAGTTTTCATCTTAATTTAAGCAGTGTCGGTGGAATCTAACCTAATATTAACGAACTTTGCTTACATTAATGTATTTTATATACAGTGTAGGTATTACACAACCAAATACTTTTCCATAGGCCACAATGGTAGCGTTTGGATTGATGTAATCTTTAGGAAGGAAAGCACAATAC
>JAVCKZ010111803.1:0-10253 GCA_034780755.1 Lepetodrilus elevatus | reverse complement strand
TAGAATAAAATAATCTGGTGACGTCAAGAATCCCATTGTTTTGCCACGAGTGACGTCACATGCAAGGCCTCAATAGTTTGTTTTTAAAAATAAGTCTTTTGAAGATGGTTAATTATTTGTAATATAGTGGCTAATGTACATATAACTGATATTTAGTGAATAAAATGCAAGACAATAGTGCATTGTTATCATTTGGTTTAATCTAAAATCAAAATCTTGTTAAACAAAGAAATGATATGGAACTTCTAAACCTGTAAACACTATCTTTAAATATTCTCCCAACAATCTACTTAGATTTCCTGTGGTCCCATTAAAACTTTTCTGTATTTTACCTTAAGAATTCATTTTATCCATAATAAAAATATTTATTTAATAGATAAATAAATATGCCAAAATATTAAAAATAAAAAACCTGTCAATAATGGTGTTGATGCATTTCCCTAATGGAAATATGAATGAATAAGTTGTGCTTTAACCCTTTCCATGCTGAAGGCAAGCGGAGATGCCTGAAAGAGCAGTGGCTGCGCCTAATCAAGCAGGGAGAGGGTTAAGTCGCAGCAGGAATATTTCACCCATATGAGAGAAGGCGCATGTCCAGATGACATAATCATGCATTGAGATATTAGTTTTAGAGGTTACATTATGACACGTACCCCAACATTATGACATACATAGTACATGATACACTATTGATGCATATACCACAACAGCCACTACACATGCAGCATGCATGACAAACACAGGATATGTACAAATATTACCTTCAGCAACTGAGGAGGAGAAAATAATACAAATGTGTCAAGTAAGGAATATGTGCTTGAAAAGATCCTCGGACGGTTTCATGGTTGAAGAATTTGACGAGATGTGTAACAAATTAATTTATTAAGTATTTTCTAAACATGGCCTGATGAGAGTAAGTAAATGATTATGGATAACGTCACCACGGGAATCTTTCAACCATTTGCGACGAAACTGATGAGAGAGAATAAATCGCTTTACTATGGGAAATGCAGGTGAGTTGTTTCTTTAAATATTGAAATATTTGAAACAACGCCAATATCATAAGTGCTGTTTTTTCCAATTCTTTCTTCCACAGAACATTCTTTTAGTAAATCATGGGTCAATTCCTCGAGTAAATTCATGAAATAATGTTTCTCATGCATGGCAACAGACAATTGAGATTTAAGTGGAAAATAAGCCTGTCTGGTGTCCGTAATCCAAACAAATCAACCCTGGACAAAATTGTCCTGTCTAAAATCGACAATTTCCTGGATATTAGCCAATGCTCTCAGTTTAAATCTTTTGGACCAATGCGGGGAAAATTAGATTATTATCTCCCCGGAGGTCATTCTCAATGTTAATGGAGTTCAAATCTGTAATTTACAGAGGGTCACACAAATACCTTTGGGTGTGTTTGCGAAGGTGACACTAGCATCGGATTGAGCATGCGCAGTTGATGTAACTCTCATTTTTTGCCTTGGCCGGCAAGGTGTGCTGGGTGGCAGGCGCCGTTTGAGTTACTTCCGGCGGCTAGACGTTGTCGGATAAATTCATGACTTCACCACACACTCCGACAAAGATCTGCAGCATTCTATTTAGAAATCCTCGTGCTCCGATGCACTTATTTATGCGCGCGCAAAGCGGAGTACGCCGGCAGAGTAATCGAGCAGCTCTGTTCTTGTCGACCCGACGCTAGTGTCGCCTTCTCAAACGCACCCTTTAAGATTGCAGATTTTCAAATGACCCCCAGACCCCCTTTACATTCGAACACCGAGATAATTCATTGCGGGAAGGTGAAAAACGTGGATGCTGATATTTCCTGCACATATTGGTTGCCATGGTTACAAAAATAAACAAAACAAAGTGTATGTGCCCGCACACAGTCAGAGGTTTACATTTACGTACACTAATTTTAGCTCAGCTCCAAAACCAAAAAAAAATAATAATAAATAAATAACTGAAAACATTCTAGGACTAATTCCACAAAATGATCGTAGTGCTACGAGGGTCTTATCTGGCTGCAACAAAATCGTAAGTTAGGACTCCTAGGGCTACGATCATTCAGTGGAACAGAGTCTAGGACTAGGACCACAGTCCAAACTGAGGAACAAGGCCATCCTGAGCGAAATGGTGTAGGTACGGGCATAGCAACAGACTTGTGATTTCGGTGGAAAAAAAGCCGGGATCTGGCGACAAGCCACATCCACGGCAAATATATCGATTTCCGTGTAAAATTGCCATGCCTGACTGTAACCATAATTAAAATAGTAACAACTGTGTAGGACAAAGGCAACTACGGGAGTTACGGACACCTTGGAGTGACGCCGTTTCGTACGGGAGGGCCCAGATCAGGAGGAGACAACTCACCTCAGAGGTGGGGAGCGACTTGAGAGTGTGGAGGCGTTGAGAGGTGCGGGCCTGCATGCTGCTCAGTGTGGACACCGACTCTGCGTTCTCCTTGCGTAGCTTCTCAAAGTCGTCCACCTTCCCGATGGCGAACAGTCGCCGGATGTCAGAGTCCACGCAGACCGTAGGGAAGTCTGGAACGGAAATAACACAGTCCAGGATTAAATCAGATGTCTACCTGTAATTTTATGCACTATAGAAAATTAAATCAAATAAAAATGTTGAGGATAAATGTCAGGTTGACTAATAAAACCAAGGGAAGTAACTCTGGTGAATTAAGAAAGAGCGACTGTAAATATGACAGAAACCTTCCATGGCCTTCTTCGTGCAGCTTCTAGAGGTAGAGCAATGCTTTATATCGCGCAAAGTCACGAAAGAAAGGCTCGAGTGACATCACAACCACGCTCTCGCATGGCCGAAGAAAACATGAGCGTTTCTTGAGCACAACATGGCTGCCTGTGGACTGTAAGGTAAATGTGCTCAACACGAACTTTGGGTGCGATATATTGCTAGACATGCGCAATGACACTTCCGTGCTAAACTTGAGTAACCGCGCGAAGTAGGCCCATGTTATTTTTCAGAGCAAAGCTTATGTTATTGTGGAATTTAATGCCTCAAAATGTTAGAAAAATATCTCTGTGGTGTTAGTTTGTGAGGATTATCTCCCTTTGATAGACAGGGATACGTCAGATTTTAAACAGCATCAATCATATCAACTCATTATAAACCTTTCATGATTTTCTGTGGTTCCGTGTCGACCCAATACTTGATGTTCTCAACAGACGCCAGGTGGCGTCGCTTAAAGGTCGGGGCAAGGTCACTGGGGAGCGACATCATGCTCGTGGCCAGAGACATGACGTCCGGCTGAACGGGTAGCGACGTCGACATCGGGGCGTCTCTGTCTGGACTGGACTTCTCCTCGTCCATCGTGGTGGTCGGCGTCACACTGACGTCGCTGTGACACTCTGTCAAGTGGTCAGACACCCAGGTTAGAATACTTCACACGTGTTAGATAGAAATGTGTTTAAAGAAATCCCATATATTAACCTCAACCAGTGACTAGAAGAGTTAGAAGAGTAAAATAAATAAAAAATTAACATTGGCAAAACATTGTTAAAATTATTCACTCTTGATCGGGAAAATATTGATATTAATTTGGACAATCAGAAGCTTCCGAACTATTTCTGCGGATTGTTGACTGACCTGGATCATCATGAAACCCGGCACCTCGTGTCATTATGTGGTACTTGTACTCCTTCTCCGAGCTGAACTTGTGGAGGTACGTGGTCCTAGAGTTGTCTTTCCCTTCCATCCGCCCGGTCTGCACGCTGCTGGGACGACCGTCGGGGGCATCAGTGCCTGAGTGGACAGACAGCAGTATTATTAGAGAACAAACATCAAATATACTTCAGCAAGTAAATAATGATTATAAAAAAAAATACTTACATTCAACATAAAAAGGTACATATTGTGAGTGAGTGAGTGAATATGGAGTTTAACGTCGCTGCGGGAGATTAATCTTACAAAATAATGTAATGTAATATGCAGGAATTCTTTTGCTTGAAGAACATCGTGGGAAAACTACTAAAGGTCTCTAGGTAGCTTCAAATATTTATAAAAACAATGTTATTACAAATATAAATGTCCAGGGACTTGTGTGACTGACAAAAGAAATTTTTTAAATGTTGTATCATTAATAAAAATTATATTTTTTAATTCTGGGTAGGGCAGACAAAATAAGAAACTGAAGTTTTTTGTTTGTCAATCCATTCAGTATTTAACGAGACTATCCACGAAATAGGGGTGTCAATACATTTCATGCCAAACTATAGTAGAAATTCTTATAATTTGTTATTTGTATCACTGCTCAGGGTAGTAAGTTTTAAAGTTTGTTTCTATCTCTACACTCACTGTGTGAGCAGGTAGAACTGTGACATGGTTGTTGTTGTTGCTGCTGTTGCTGTAGTTGTTTCTGGAGGATCTCCTCCAGCTTGGTGCGGAGCGTGTCGTTGGCGTTGATGCTCCGCTCCAGTTGTACTCGCAGTCTCCGGACCTCAGTCAGTAGTTCCCGGATACACGACTTCTCGTCATTCTCTGCAGGGAGGGAAATCGAGAATTTTTTTACGATTGCAACCTCAAGCTCAGGCATTGAGATTACGAACAAATTCATGACTCTCTCCTTTTATGCTGAACATCAAAATGCTACCAGGGGAGTACAGTAATTATCGAAATATGTTGAACAGGAGAAAATAATTAAATTTATAGCTGTTCGATTTAATATAAAAATACAAAAACATTATCTGGGTTCATGTAATTAGGGACAACCAAATTAAAGTACAAAGTATGGTTGTAAATGGAATGGAAAATAAATGAAGGATTAAAAAACGTTTATATATTTTTTTTAATTGTGAAGTAATAATGATTGTTTGAATAATTAGAAAATTACGATTAAATTAAAATGGTTGTGTTTGTATATTTTTAGGATTAGATTTTATTTTTGGTGGTTAATTTAGGTGTTCAAATTATTAGAGTTTGAATTATTAGGGTAATTATGGTAGTAATAAATATGGGCTAATTACCTTGCTGGTCTCCTTGTAGTTTCTCGTAGATGCTCAGCTCAAGACTGAGGGTCTTGTTCAGCTCAGACTTTTCATTTTCTCTCTCCCGAAGGTCACCAAGCTCTAGGTGCAGCCTGGAAGGTCAAGGTCACAAAATATGTTCAATCCAACAATAGCAATTATGGAATGACAATATGTGGCTTAATAATGCCCATATAGCCGTCTTCACAATCAGGATTGTCCGCCTGTCTGGGACGGGTATTATTCACAGACGGACAAAGTGAAATATCGCAGATTAACAAGCCACAGGGCACTGGGACAAGTGATCAAAAGGTTAATGTTGAGCCCTGGCACAACCCTGTTTATACTTGGTTGGTTGATTTGGGGTTTAAAGTCACTTTCTAGAACCTTTCACTAATATCATGACTTGCATGCATATGTACTGCTTGACTAGTCTGGATTTCCACCAGTTTTTATAGTGCTAGTTCACTCAGAATACCATGTCGCAGATAGAACAATGATACCCCACTCAGACACAGTATACTATACTGACTCCGAGCTGGCCAGCCCTTTAATGCTGAGCGCCAAGCAGGGAAACAACAAGTACCACCTTTTAGCGTCTTTTGGTATGACGCGACCGCGGATCGAACCCGCGACCTTCCGCACTCCGGGCCGACGCTCTAACCACTACGCCACGGAGCCGGCTTGTTTATACTAGTTTATACTAGGCTGGAGTTCCACCACCTGGGGGTCGGTCCATCAGGGTTCCAGAGTTCAAGTACCAAAGGTGCTAAATGTTAAAAGTAGGTTGCTCAAAGGTGCTCAATATTAAAAAGTAGGTTGCCCAAAGGTGCTCAATATTAAAAAGTAGGTTGCCCACAGTACAATTTAACTTCTGTACATCAGGAGCCCTGTGCATAATTGATTATCAAAGGTATCAGAAATAGTCAATATTGGAAATTAAAACCACGGCAGACTTACTTCTTGAGTTCCTTGGACGCCTTCTTCAGCATCAGCTCCATCTTGTCCTTCTTCTGGTGAAGCTTCTGTGTCAGCTCCTCGAGCTCCGACATCGTCTGTACGTGTCTGGCCATCTCGTCCTTCTGCTGCTGGATGAGGCTCTCCCTATCCACGATGTCATCCTTCTGATTGCCGATGACGACATCTCTCTCCGCTAGCGCCCTCTGGTGGCTCTCCGCGTCAGACTTCCACTCGGCCAGTTCCTGCCTCAGACGTTGGATGTCGGCGGACTTCTCCGCGATGTCAGATCTCTGGGTCTCCAGGATGAGCCGTGTGTCGTGGATCACCTTCAGGGACACCGGGGAGAAATAGTATAATAGTTATAATTGTTTTTATTTATTTTATATTTTTTACTTTTAAATTGGGATTTAGTCGCTTTCCAGAATCTTTCACTAATATAACGACTTGTCAGTTTGGGGCAAGAGGAAACCTGCAACATCGTAGAGCTGAATGTTGCAGTAAACCTGTGAGTACCAGCTGGTATTGACAAGACAAAGGATGATAACTGCATTGCCACTCTACAGACAGTAACTACGAAAGTTAACTTTAAGTTAACTTTAAGTTAACTTTCACGAACATTGATTATTTGAACTCAGAGCATTTGGCTCCGAAGTCCGCCCAGAGTGGATAATACCACCCGCTCCGAGTGGATAATAATAATAATAATAATTATAAAAAAAATACAAACTAAAAATACAAATACAAATAATAAAAGAATAAATAAAATAAAAAGATAGTAATATATTACAACAGTAAAAATAATAATAATTTACACAAGGCATTAGCATTCAGCAAAAAAAAGAAAGTTTGTTGACGCTACCTTCTCCCGCTCGTCTATGATGAACACTTTCTCGGTGACGTCAGTTTGCTGGAGGTTGAGCTGCTGGTGAAGACTTCTGATGGTGTTCTCAAGATCCTGAAGCCTCCTGTCACAGTCTGTGTGCATGTAGCCCTGCTGGCCTGGTACACACAACACAACAAGATATAGGCCATAGGTCATAAAATCCTGTAAATTTCAGGAATCCTGTAACTTAGTACAATTTGGAAACCCTGTAGTTTGTAAAAATCCTGTACAGGATTGTACATATTGTAAATTCCTATTAGTTTGTTTAAAATCTAGCACAATTCATAAAACCCAGTAGAGTTAATAAAAAGTTGATAAAACCCAATAAAGTTGATAAAACCCAGTAAAGATGATAAAACCCAATAAAGTTGATAACTCTGTAGTTGCTAGATCCCAGTAAAGTTGATAAAACCCAGTAAAGTTGCTAGAACCCTGTACAGCCGTAGTCCTATGTGTATCTCCGCCACTCACCGCTGTTCTCTAGCCTGTGCAGGAGGTCGTCCCTCATCTTGTCGCTGTGCTCCAGACCGTCCTCCAGCCTCTGCCTCATGGCCCGGATCTCCACCAGGTGTTCCCGGAGTGACAGCGCGTCCACGTCCTGTGTGCCCACAGACTTGCCGCTGCTCTCATTGTGAGACCTCCGCGGCGGCGACGTCTGCACACTCATGGACCTGCAGAGGGTCTCGTAGATGCCGAGCTCATCCTTCAGGGTTCTGTTGAGGTCCTCCATTGCCCCGAGTCGGGTCTGAAGCTGGCTGACGTCGGTTAGCGGTGTCTGGCTGCGCTCCCGGGAACTGGAACTGGATTTCTTGCTGGCAGTTCCCG
Source organism: Lepetodrilus elevatus (assembly GCA_034780755.1). NCBI lineage: Eukaryota > Metazoa > Mollusca > Gastropoda > Lepetellida > Lepetodrilidae > Lepetodrilus > Lepetodrilus elevatus. The sequence continues at coordinate 2,600 of JAVCKZ010111803.1, read as the reverse complement.
AGCTGTCCAAGAAGTCTCGGGCTTCATCCACGCGTTCCTCGAGCGACGGTGTTGTATCAAAGTACCGAAGGTTCAGAGTCTGGTCGGTGTACATCGGGGGGTCCACGCTCTCGCACTCAGAGACCTTCCGCTGGAACGATAGCCTCTCCAACACGTCGGAACTGTTCTGGAGGGCATTGGGGGTCGCGTCATCGCCGACAGACTGTGGAGACCGCGACTCTATGGTACTGCTGGTACTGTGTCTCAATTTCCCCGCAAGATCTGCCGAGACGTCCACTCCGACTGCGTCTCTCCGCGGACTCTCACCACTGTCCATCCTCAGTCGGAGCCTCTCCACACTGGAGTCGGCGTTGCTGGAGTCGCGCAGAGGTCGGCCGTAGTTCTCGTCCGTCTGCTTGTGGATGTCCTCCGTGATGTCGTCGGACTCCAGACTGCCGGTCTTCCGGAGTTTGGGACTCAGCTGGATGACGACGGGTGGCAGGGGCTGCGGGAGGCCGTCACAGGGGCTGCTGGAGTCCGGATTCTGGAACAAGATGCCAGTCACAGTGTGTGAGGTTCAAGGTGCAGGTAACACTGTACAGCACAATCTATCTGGGGTAACCCTCTCCCTGCTAGAGTTAAATGTAGGTGTACATCATGTTATTTAACAAATGTTTTGTATACATGACTGACATTTTCCTGCTACATATTAAAAAATGAATTCAATCATCATTTTAATTCACAATTTTTATTTTTTTATATTTTTTATATGATAATTCAATTTGATATTGCAGACATGGATGAAAATTAAGAAAATAATTGAAAAGCAGAAATCTGATATGGTCCTATAGGATCAATGTTTGAATAATTGCCTTTTAGGAATACAGAAATATAAACAGAAAAGGCAATTAATACAGATCTGCAGAAAATCTGCAGTCAAGAATGCCAATGATAGTAATAAAGAAAATAAATTTAGTAAAAATAATTTACATATGTAAGATATGTAATATGTAAAATCACAGTAATTGCCCTAATAATTAAAACCCTCAAATAGTTCAAACCCTCTAATAGTTCAAACCCTCTAATAGTTCAAACCCTCTAATAATTAAAACCCTCAAATAATTAAAACCCTCTAATAGTTCGAACACCGAATTTAATTGCAATAATAATAGTTCAAACCCTCTAATAGTTCAAACCCTCTAATAGTTCAAACTCTCTAATAGTTCAAACCCTCTAATAATTAAAACCCTCAAATAATTAAAACCCTCTAATAGTTCGAACACCGAATGAACATTAACCAAACTTTTTCAAATCTAAATTTTCTAATATTCTAAACAACACATTGCTAACAATTTTGGTTAAATATATATTTATTTACCATTTCATTACAACCATATTTTGTACTTTAATTTGGTAGTCCCTAATTATATAAATGCCGATCATAGTCAATGTTTGTATTTTTCAAATAATCCGAATGGCTACAGCCTATAAATATAATTATTTCTCCTGTTCGAATTATTAGGGAAAATTACGGACTGCCTGTTCCCAGCCCCCCCCTACCTGTGTGTCAGCCCCAGTGTGTCTGCGCTGACCGTCGCTGACCCGCTTGTTGACCAGTGGGCTGCCGTCGGCCTCGCTGTTCCTGGCAGGGGGGAGAACTCCGGCCTCCATTTCCCGCTGGAATCTCTCGGACATCTGCTGGAGCTGGCGGATCTCCTGGGACTTGGTCTGCAGGTTGTTGTGGTACCTGGGGGTCACAGTGACAGGAGGTCAGACAGTGGGACCTGGGGTCACAGTGACATGTCAGAAAGCAAAGTAGTGGACCATTACATAGGGTCAGGAGGTTTGGTAGTGGGACCTAGGGGTCAGTGACACACGGTCAGGAGGTTATATGGAAATGTAGGTCACCCATTTATATTGTCAAAGCCATTGGAGGGAATATTGTTGGATTTCTTAAAAATGATTTTTATTAACATTTTATGGGATTTTCTTCATTAATGACAGAAAAGAAATCATTACACAATAATACCTGTCAGGTTTTTGTAAAGGACAAGTCACCCAGATGTTATTTGATATCAAGAATCTCCATGACCAATATTCATAATATATTATACGTCAGATTAGTGCTGACATGATTTAGTCAGACATTTTTACTTTGAATACTGGGTAAGCAATCAGTGACTAGAGATACAGGCTTGTAGCTTATGTGTCAATCATTGATCAGCTGACCATGACAGACCAATCAATGGCCAGACATCCAGAATGGACAGATGGAAGAATGTAAGCACAGACATAAAAGGACAGATGTAAGGACAGATGTAAGGACATAAGTAATGATGTAAGGACATATGTAAGGAGGCAAGGACACGTGTACGGACAGATGTAAGGACATAAGTAAGGACATATGTAAGGACAGATGTAAGGACATAAGTAATGATGTAAAGACAGATGTAAGGAGGCAAGGACATATGTAAGGACAGATGTAAGGACAGATGTAAGGACATAAGTAAGGACATATGTAAGGACAGATGTAAGGACAGAAATGACACTCACCTATCCTGAAGCTGGGCCAGCTGTTGCCGCAGCTGGTGGTTGCTAAGGAGGGCCTCCTGGTACTTGCC
>JAVCKZ010111792.1:0-10255 GCA_034780755.1 Lepetodrilus elevatus | reverse complement strand
GATTGTTCTTTCAGAATATGTAATAACCCCGATAGTGACAATTTTCCCCTATGCAAGTATGATCTTGCCCCTTTAAGGTTGGGGTTACCATATAGTAGGTTGTATAGGTAATACAAACCCGTAGTTGTGCGAATGGTCGTGGTCGTTGTGATTGTAGTGGTTGAAAGTGGAACAACTGAATAAATAAAAGCATAATTATCATTATCTTCCACTTATAAGAGCAACAACGGTTATCAGAAATACGCATTGATACATGAATATATAGATTCGTGTGTATATGGGTCTACTGCGAAATACAATAAAATATAATAAATACTTTATTCTAATAAAACGGAGAAATAATTTGATATAAATATATAGGTGATAAGATCGTAAAATTGAATTCTTACGGTTAAATACAGCCGTCTTAATATCATCAATGGCGATGTCGCTGCCGTAATGTAGCCGGGCTGTTGCTTCTATGATAATCTTGTAATAGAAGAGAGAGAAAATAGTGCACACATATTCATGTGCATCAAAGTACATGCATTCTTAGAGGAGAACAGAAATTGCAACTAAAGCAACTTAGTAACTTGATGTTGACATAAAATGTAAAAAAAAAATATTTATTAAAACATAAGTCCATTTCTATGGAAAAGACTAAATAAAATTAGATGTTTTTAATATAATATGTTTTTATGTTTTTAATATGTTTTTATGCTTCAAAATATAACGATGCAAAACTATGGTTTTCACGATAAGAGCTTTAATTTATTTTGTATGAAAAGAAAATAATAGTAAATTAAATAGTAGACAAATGTGTATTCATATAGATCTACCTTTTAAAAAACATTAAACAACTCTATAATTAGAATTAATTCAATTCGTCACGTTTCATTCATGAATGGCATCATTGGGCAAATTTATGACTAACCTTAAAGATTCCTGGTTTTAAACTGGCCACACCAAGACGCCAATCCGGACCTTGCCTTCCGTCGGCAAAGAACAAAACGGACGTATTTCCTCCGGCATCCAGACGTATCACCTTCAAGATGCCGATACCTCCGCCATTCATCTGGTACCAGAAAGTCATGCCTGAATGCACGCTCGAGTCGACGAACGGAGAGACAAGTCGCGCAACTTCATTCGGGTGCTTCGTGTCTGATCCGCGGATGTATGCGTAGTATCCGTCTGGAAATTGATATAAGCTATATACTAGTAGTACTAATACATTGAAGTGTGTAGGCCTACATTTAGGAAGAGTTATTCTAGGTCTGAAAATCCAGCTAATTTAATTTGTTTCATTTGGCGCCCCACCTTCTACCGACAGGTCGTGATATTAAGTATCATATGGAGCGAAGGACGTTGAAGTGAATCACCCACATCCTAAAAACTGTTAGGTGTCCTATTCCAAGATCCTAACAGGATCCTGGCAGGACACCTTCACCTCGGGTGTCCTGGTTTACTTTTGAGCATCCACGTTATAGGTTGTCGTCTCTCGGACATTGTTTTGTTGTTTGAAATCAGTTTGATAATTCCGATTTTGACTTGGTGTTCTGTTCCGTTTATATATTCAACGGTATACTATTATTCTGAAGGTATACTAATTTGCTTGGGAACAGTTTCATAAACGTGAACTACGTATCAGCTGCGTACTATTATACAGTAACTATATTACATTACACAGAGACATCATACAAGGTTTAAAATTAACTAACTTTTGGTTGTGTGGTCTCCTAAAGGTCCGGATGAACGGTCACCAGTTTGACCTTTGGTTATCCGCCAATCAAAATCGTCGGAGTTGTCTTGAGCCCACTGACAGAAGTTCTTCTCAAAGGCACAAGCCAGTGAAATTGTAGCTGATTAGAAGAATGAGGCATGTCAATCCAGAGGATCTAATATATAATATTTTTTTCTAACATTCCTATAATCTAATCTAATGATCACAGTTTAACAAATTTCCAATAATATTTTTGTTTTAACCTCTCCCGAATACCTCATATATCATACCTCATCCTGTACCATGTCTAGGACGACGCGGTTACTAAAAGTCCATCAGGTCCCTTTGCTCAGAACACTTGTAGCTACAATTTATTGTACGTACAATCTTAGGGACCCACTAAAATTGCAAGTATATTGCATGAAACGTTACAGTAGGCATACTTCGGAAGCTGGGTATCGTTTTATTCTCGAAGTTACTACGAGACCATATAGGATTATATAGGATACCATAATAGGATTCTCGTATCCATCTCCGTGACACGACGATACTCACGTATTGGTGTGGTCGGGGTAGTTGGCGTTGTGGTTGTAGTTGTCGTCGTTGTGGTCGATGTTGTGCTGGACGGAGTTGGTCTGGTGATGCCGAAAATCTCTTTGAATCGAAGGAAAGGATAGACGATTTAAAACTACTGTTGGTTATATCATTACATGTACCCTATTACATTACGGAATAGTAACTCGATGATAAATTACTAGAAATTATATAACTATCATGTAACTATTGGCAGAACCTTGTATGATGCATATGACACTTTCAATGAATATCTATCGATATTTACAATATTCTAACGAAAATATTTCATCCGGTCTGCAACCATCACGTATTAAAGGCACATACTGTATACTAATAAAGTATATAACTTAAAACTCACAGTGTCACACACGATCAATGTGCATATGTATATGATATTGTATATCCTTGAAATACATTTACTATATTTTTAGAATATTTTATTATTCCATTAAAACTAAGTATAAACTGGATACTCATAGTTTGGCAATAATCTTTTACCTATACCTGTAACCTTTATTAAGGATTGCGAATTCGTTCTTATTTATTTATGCCAGGCGCACACGTAATATATAGGATGGAGGTTTTTCACAAAGGAATACCCCTACTTTACCATATGCATAAAGGTCGTTCAATCGCATAAAACAATAGGGGGTGAAAGTAATGGTGAGAGCCTCATGACGTCATGACTATTGTTCCTACAGTCTACTGCAATTGTAGTGGTATATGTGCGAAGCGCAGAGCAACACATTTGCACTAGTTTACGTGCTGCCCCTACCACCCATCGACACACGCCCCAAAATACATTTATAGGCGATTTTAGTGCTTTGTAATTTATTTATTAAGTGAACTGATTTGCCCATATGCAAATAAAACAAAGGATATTTCTGAAAATACTTGCTGTAAATGTATGTTTCCTATTAGTTACCAGCGTGATTTCCGGGGTGTCTGGGTTCTTACAAGCTGACATTTCTCGTAGGCCCCGAGACCTACCGGATTTGTGGATATTCATGCCGAAATGACTTTATAACGTGCACGGTTTGCAATGACGTCACACTCATTATGAGGTCATAACTGTTATGTGTAGGCAAACCGAGGTGTAAGACTTTTCACAGGCCTCCTCTCAACCAATCAAATCGCTAGAATCGACGCATATTTTGGATAAGTAATGGTTATAGATTTTGAGACATGACGTCATGAACATGCTTCAGTGTCAATTTGTACCAACATGTCAAATATTCAGTCCAGTGTCCACACTGAACAAAAGAATAAACACTACAGTATAGTAATTAATATTTCATTTAGGAATTTTAATTGTATATACATATAACATGTTTATACATATATAATTTGATTATATTTTCCAAGGCGCCATATACTGTACATAGAATCAAAACATGCAACGCCTACATTTGCAAAAACCTCATATGTGTTCTGTTGAAATTTTGTTTACTTTGGCCAGAAGTTTACTTATATGCTAAAACTAGTTATTTATTATATTCAACAAGGTGTAAACCATCAGTTAACACCAATATCGTGTTCGAGCCTCGATTAGTCATTACGGAATATGCGTAAACTGTGTTCTATAAGACTTATTTGTAATATGAACTGGTTCTTTATAGGGCTGAGTTATATTCTGTAAAGTATTGTTGTTGACATAAATATCGCCGGAAATCACGCTGGTAACTAATATTATGTATTTTAATGGGCGTCAAAATTGGTATTTTTAGATCATTTAAAAACTAGTAGGCCTACGCATCGGCGATTAATCAATATATGAATACGATATTGGTGTTAACAGATAGATCACACTTTGTAGAACATAATACAGAACTAGTTTGAACATTAGCAGCTAATAGCTAGTCAAAACATCACGAAAACGTGCACACCCTGTATATTGCTAAAAAGGAATTTAATATGGCGGCCAGTTTGGTTTTCAAAATGGTGTTCCTCACATATTGATTGCAATATCAATGTAATGTATGAAGCTGTGTATACTACATATAGTCAAAATATCACGAAAACTACACATATATCCATATGTATAAATCCTGAATATGTCCAACAGCGAAATTTGGATGGCGGCTATTTTGTACCCAAATATTCATATATAAGTAGACCAGGCATATTGCCATTTAATAAATATGAGATGGCGGCGATTCTTGTTTCAAAGTGTCAGTTGAGGTGTCTTCATTTCTTATTTGCATACACTACAATCTAGCTACGTATGTACACCAATGTGAACAAGTTTGTCCCTTTAGCCGCTCTACTAAAAGAAATGCCAGCCAACCATTATTCAGGACGTTTTTTGGGAGCCATCTTGGATTCTGATATACAATTTGTAGTATTTACTCTTCGACAACTTTCTCAAGTTTCTATTGTATTTGAATTTGTATGCAATCAAGCAGGCTAAACACGATTGTATTCATGAATATTGACGGTATAAGTTGTCGACCGGTCTCGAGGGGTATATATGGGTTGATGTACCGTCTATGTGATTGTGTGCTATTATGTTGAACATGTGTCCGCGATTTGTTTGAATTGTGCGTTACAGATGAAACTATTATTGATGTCTTTACAGAACAACCTACTATACTACATACGAGTGTCGAGCAGGCTACAGGGATGATCCGACTAATCCTACGGAATGTCCAAACCGTGCGTACACTTACAATGACTGAAGAACATATGCCTTATGAGGATTATCAAGATGGCGGCCACCGATTATATCGAGGACCAATCAGAGCTCGTTATTTAATCACGTGATCAGAAGTAATCATTTGACCTCTTGATTACTTCTGATCACGTGATTAAATACAGAGCTCTGATTTGTCCTCGATATAATCGATGGCCGCCATCTTGATAATCCTCATAAGGCATATTTCATCAAATGACTATATTTAAAACTTTAGTCTTGATACCAACATATGGACTGAATTAACAATACCAACTAAATATGTATACATGTGTTGAATGACGCATTTATCATAATCTTGATCAAATTCATTTCCATGTAAAGACCTCGTATGTTTTTCAATCGTGAGGTTCTGTACATTCAGTAGACACTTACTTGTACATGAAAGAAACCAATGTATGCCACTTATAAATAATGTTGCCCTACAATGTAAATTTATTTCAAAGTTGTATAGTAAGTACATGATCCTCTCTCTCCGAATGCATTCAATTACGATATGAAATTATTGATAACTGTCTGGTTATAATATACAACACTTGTTATGACAAATCAAATATGAGGTATTTTAGGTTCGTTTGACAATTACATTAGTAAAACTAGATTCGATTGTATATGCATATGTTAAAGGCATACTATTACAGATGGTTGACCTATATAGGTCTAGTCGTCTAGAACGGCTTTACCTGACAATAAATACATTTATTTTGACTACACGTTATACAACCAGTTACTTATTTTACATGTCTCACTAGTTATCAATATTTTAATATTTATATTACTATTTACTAATTATATCGATGTTCCATATGTGTGCCAGTGGTCGTAAAATGTTACTTATACAGTATTCAGTGCTTAGAGTTATCTCCCTTATTAGTCAGGAAAGTAGAGGCAATGTGATATTTTACGGTATTTTATTCGGGTTATACAGGTAGTGAAAACTGCAATGGAATTCTACCTATCCTACGGCGTTAAAATATATATGGAGGTACAAAAACGATTATATGTATGCTAAGAGCATGTACTTTGCATTTCTAACTCCAAAAACGACAACTTATCTGTGATTTTAAAGCATCAGGACAAACTATACTGGAATAATATACTTTTTGTTAGGATATGCATTCCCTTTATTTTCTTTGCAATGCTTCGTTTAATGTTTCAGCAATATGTGCCGGGCAGATCCGCAGTGCTGCTTGTAACAAGTATTACAGCGACTCATGGGTTGTGTACAGCAGTGGACAGAGACAGAGACAGAGTGGAGGTCACTGTCAAGATCCTGGACTTTGTGCTGACTGTAATAAAGGCTTCTATATCAACTCTGTTCAACAATACTGCACAAGTAAGTATTGTACAGGATCATGCTTGTTTGTGTGTGCGTGTGTGTGTGTGTGTGTGTGTGTGTGTGTGTGTGTGTGTGTCCGCGTGTGCACGTCTGTTGTATCTTGAAATGAAAAGCAACTAGTCTTTGTTCACTGGGTTACTCCCATTTGCTATATACAACCCATCTAATTTGTCAAACAGATTATAATCACATCATGATCAGTTTTGGACCAATCCCAAAACAAACTAATAAGAGTATTCATTGCAAATGTATTTGTTCTTCACAAATTGAATTATATACTATATAATGGATATTAATAATTAGGTACTACATTGTAATTATAAACATTTAAAGGCATACTATCACAGATTAAGTTGTGGTTTTGGACATGTGCATACGTAACAGGTACAGACTAACTTGCCAAAGATTTCAATTATCACACCAGGTTCATTTCGTTAAAATTGGTTACTTTGCATTTATGTACGGTTATTTACATTTATAAATAGAATCACGAATGTGTTGATATAATTTATCCCAGCCGAATATATAGCGAATTTGAACATCCTACATAATGGTGGCACTAATTCCTGTATGTTATTTCCTCTTCCAGTATGTAAGAAGATCACAAACTGTGACCTGAGTGAGTGCACCACATCCACAGACTACACGTGTACCAGATGTAATGGCGTCGTCATGGAACTACCTGGATACAGAGCCTATGTTCTTAGTAACGACAGAAAGGCTTGTAACCGTATGCATTATATATAACCTTCTTTGTTTGTGTATACTATTTTAACCACTACACAGCCAACTCATCATTTGTCAGGGTTTTCCCTCAAAATGACTCATATACCCTTTGTGGTGGTGTTACCTATGCCCGGAATAAGTATTGCTCATATGAAACATATAGAACTATATTTGTACGAATCTAAAGGCATGAAACGACACCCAAACCCATCGAAATAAATACCTTTACCTGTCGATGATAAACAATCGATTGTTTTTAAATACTCACGTGATTAAAAGAGTACGCTGTGATTGGTCCTTGATCACACGGTTGAGAGACGCGATTGAGTTACACACTCCTGCATGCTCACCTAACAGTATTTGCAAAGAAACAAACTGGCTGCCCGGAAACTGAACTTATTTATCGATAACAGATCATTTTGAAGGAAAATGCATCACCTTACGTGGTAACAGTTCTTTAGATTAATACAATATGAATTTAATGTTCAAGTCACTTTTAAAAGTGCAATCACGCGTTGTTGACATAATTCTTGATCAAACGTTTAGCCTACGTTTAGTTTATCTACACAAATACTTGGACAAAAAGCTACAGCATTCGCATGTCCCAGTAGTTTTCAATATTTTCTTATTTCATTGTATTTTTTGTCTTGCTATAAAAAGTACACACTTTTAAAAACAATATTAAAACATTGAAAACCAGTGAGGCATGCACAACATGTGGGTTATTGGTTAAGTAAAATACGTTTGACCAAGAAATATGTAAACAAACCGTGAGTTTATTATATGCCTTTACCGTCTAAGGGCCATTTTGTATTTTAAATGGATACACATGTACTGTATTTTTTAATTATTGTTAATATATAGGCCTACCCGTGTTCATATATGCTATACTTATACACTTACAGAAGCATGTTCTTGGCGGAGTGACAGTACCACGTGTTATCCAGGAACTTGTACCAACGAATTGTACGTCAACTGTAAATGTACGGACAACTTCGAGGGAAAGCATTGCCGTACAAGTAAGATTTTGTACCACACGAATATCGTAACGTGTGTATGTATATGTGTATACGTGTGAACGTGTGTGTGTGTGTGTGTGTGTGTGTGTGTGTGTGTGTGTGTGTGTGTGTGTATATGTGTTTGTGTATATATGCAATTCTAACATCAAAATACATTAATTACATGCACGCATTTACTTGTAATTCTATGTTTTCATCATCCGTTCTTCAGTTCAGATCGGTCCACCAATAACTTTCAATGTCCTGCGATTTACTGGCGCCAATGGTGACACGGTGGAGGCACCGCCTGACATCAACAGTGGACCCTCCCAACCACCTGCCTGGACTAACATCAATTCCCCTATAATCATCTACTATAAGTTCACTGCCGACTACAGGCCGGCTGTTCCAAAGGCGCATGCGTTTATAGAAGACTTCAAAGTTGGCATAACCGGTGGGGAAATTAATGTTGTCCGATATAGAGGTGAGTTCGAATGATATTTGTAAGTTTCTAACTAGTGTGCACACGCATATAAACACATACAATTACAGATCGCTGACCTAAATAGTGGTCACTGGTCTATCGAAGATTTACCTGAAAATACATACTTTACAAGTACATTATACAACCAGTTACTTATTCCACATGCCTTACTAGTTATACATATTTTCATAGTTATTAATAATTAAACACGACCATTAGGTCGTCAAAGGTGGGTTGATACCATGTTCAATGATTAGAGTTAACCCCCTTAGTCAATTACAGTATAGAAAATTGATATAACAGATGCAAGGTAACTCTTACATTATATAGTATTGTATATAACCATAGTAAGAAAGTGGTTAATTTATATATTTTCAATGAATACAAATATTAATAGCAATGGTTTCTCGACAGTGTCGCCATTCGAGACGATGTATGTATAACGTTCATGAGAGAGATGCTTTAAATTCTAACAGTGTCTGTTTTATGGTTTTAACTTAATCAGAAATATCTATTGTCACCAAAAGAACAAATACATATCAATAGTGAACGGTTATGATTATGTTTTATAATTGTACAATAGTCTTAAATTAAGTTTATTTGCATATTAATGAATAAGTATTAATGTAACAGTTTCTTGACGATCAATATCGTTAAGAAACTGTTACATTAATAATTAATCATTAATATGCAAACAATCTTAATTTAAGATTATATACGATTATAAAACATAATCATAACCGTTCACTATTGATATGTATTTGTTCTGTTGGTGACAATAGATATTTCTGATTGTTAAAACCATAAAACAGACTATTTCAGTCATTTGCTGTCATAAAATATTGAAATGCTAATTAGCTGTAATAGATAGAGAGATAAAGCTGATGCAACTCAATATAATTATAGTATACTAGTATGTATGTTATAAAATGAAGACTTATGTGAAAATGTAAGCGGTTACCATTTTCTTCTGCTGAAACCTCGACAGCCCTGTGTTCCATTGTCAAGAAACTGATACAATTCGAAAAGAAACAGTAGCATTTTTCGTAAAGAAACGGACATTTCTCGTAAAGAAACATTTCTCGCTGTGTCCGAGTTCCCTAACAGTGATTATGAAAGAAACGAGTATTATTATTATTAGTAGTAGTAGTAGTAAACACGGATTTAAATCAGGCAAAATAGTCTCTCTTTTTTTTAGGATTGCTTGTTCGCGAATATAATTTTACTTGGTACTGTAAACTTGAACCTGAACTTTGGATTTAACCAGATTCATAAGAAGCACCTGGCCATCTCTGTTCTGTATTTTCTTCTTCTTGGACTCATTCATTCAGCATACTTTCTCTACGTTGAAAGATAGTTTTCATTTGAATGCTTTAGGAATTATAAGTCACAATATGCACATTACTATTGCGATTGGGTCAGTAGAACATTAATAGTTCATAATGGTTTGTGTAATAGTGTTCTGTGAATTATAATACATGCAGAAAGGTATGTGTTGATATTTCATTTAAATGTTTTAGGAATACGTCAAAATATGCATATTCATGTTTCGAGTAGGTCAGTAAAACACTACCATTTTAGAATGGTACTACTGCAGAGAGAGACGTATTTAATAGTGTTCTGTCAATTATAACATATGCAGATGAGTATGTGTTGGTATTTCATGTGTGTGTGTGTGTGTGTGTTTAAATGCTTTGACAGTCGCCTTCCAGCACAGCTGATTTCGGCAGACTGGTCCCTC
>JAVCKZ010111791.1:0-23171 GCA_034780755.1 Lepetodrilus elevatus | reverse complement strand
CTGTAAAGGATAGGACTGAATGGTTGGGTATGGCTGTAAAGGATAGGACTGAATGGTTGGGTATGGCTGTAAAGGATAGGACTGAATGGTTGGGTATGGCTGTAAAGGATAGGACTGAATGGTTGGGTATGGCTGTAAAGGATTTGAAAAGATACAGCTGTAAAGGATATGGTTGGATATTGCTATGAAGGATATGACTGAAAGGTTGGGTATGGCTGTGAAGGGTATGGCGGTGGCTGTGAAAGATATGGCTGTGAAGGATACGGCTATGAAAGATATGGTTGGATATTGCTATGAAGGATATGACTGAAAGGTTGGTTATGGCTGTGAAAGATATGGCTGTGGTTGTGAAAGATACGGCTGTGAAGTTAAGAACTACTGTGATTGTGATCGATCCACACAGCGAGGCAGTAACACAACATGAAGCATGATGCATGCTGCAATATTCTCACGATATGCAAACAAAATCGGATCCCTCGATTGATTCCGATTCCTTGCACAAGAAATACTTTGTAAGACCACACTGCTGCCAGTGCATGATGGAGGGTTATTTCATCGCATCTCGTCGCTCCGCTATTAATTGTATTGCTTTGTCGAGGCTCGCACTGAATCAGGCTGCGCTTCCGTTTTGTATTCTCCGTGTTGACGCTGAGACGAGCTCCTAGCAAAGGCTGCTGGGTAATTCGCTTCTCTTCCGATTCACTCCATTTCATGGTAATGATTGTCGGATATGTACATTTGATTGGCATATGGGATTTCCTTAACCATGTCAATTTCATAACAATGCCGCGTCAGGTTTTTCCGGGATGTGTTGATTTTGAAGCATTACTCGCGCATCTGTGAAAATAGCATAATTCATTTGGATCTGATGAAATGACGAAAACGATTGTCCTTTTTAAGAATCTTAAACAAATATGTCACGATTAATAAAATTAAATTTATTTGATATTATTTTGGAGATTTTCCAATGTTGACCAATCTTTCAAGGGTTAAATATTTGAAGTTATCAACAAAGCGATTTATTTGTGCTTCTGGTTTTTAATGTATCCTAGTCAAAAAATATCTTGAGAAACGATTAATCATTGGTAAATAGCCTATGTAATTGCACATGCATGTATAATAAAGTGGCTGTTTCCTCTTGCTTCTGGTGTCCTACAGCTGTAGAGGAGACGAATAACAGTATTTACAACCCATGCTCTTGGCTTTCGATGAGTTTATTACATCTACATAACAAGGCACTTAGACCATACAGTAGATCATTTTGTACTACTTGAAATAGCATTTCAATCTGTTTGCTGTATAACGTAGAGGTGTGCTGAGAGAGTATTTGTGGCCGTGCTGTCTGTGTCTGTGTAAATAGTACCTGTGCAGGGTGGAAACTTGAGTCAGACCTCGCTCTGCGGTGAAGTGTGAGAAAAGCCTTGTGCATTGGTGCTAGCATATAGTTTACAGGTGCTTTTTATTCTTGAATTACTAACAATTGCCCACTGGAATATCTGAAGGAATAGTCACCCTTAACGATCTATATTGGAAGTAACAATAAATGTTCGTATATCTATAAATTATCAAATATGTAAAGATAATGCCTGGATGTGTATATTTATGGCATGTACAAATAATAGGCGTGGATGTACAGAAACGATTACAGCTCATTTGTGGATATGTACACATGCATGTACAAGTAATATGTGTGAATGTACAAAATTGACTACAGCCATGTTTGGATGTACTCAAATATGTACAAATAATAGGTGTGGATGTACAGAAATGACTACAGCTTATTTGAGATGTACACAAATATGTACAAATAATAGGTGTGGATGTACAGCTCATGAATACAGCTCATGTGTGGATGTACACAAACATTTATCAATAATAGACATGGGTATACATAATTTACTGCCGCTCATGTTTAGATGATCATGTACACAACCATGTACAAATAATAGACGTGGATGTACATAATTGATTACAGGCCGTGTGTGGATGTAAACAAACACACATGTACAATGAAGGTGTGGATGTACGGAAATGACTGCAGCTCATGTTTTGATGTACACAAACATGTACAAATGATGTCTGGCCACGTGTGTGGAGTGAAATGTCAGCATTAGATTGCCTGAAGTTGCCAGCATGTTCTAACAAGTTGTTGGATGGATTATGTGTCCCCTAGCACATTCGCACGTCCCTTTGATCTTCAAGCCCACCGTAAACCCCAGGCTATATAATCACATTATTAAAATGTTTGTAGGTTTAATCTGTGTTGACTGGCTCCACAATGTACATGGAAACTGTTTGCAGCACTTGATGTGAAGCTAATTGTTTCCTGACGAGAGCGGAAGAGCTTTTGAGACAGACCCTACTTTCTACCATGGTGTCAATTTATGAAGTGCTCCCAACTTCAGCCTGTCTCCAAATTACCCCCCTTGAGCGGGGAGAATGTCAAGCCCTGGCCACTGATTGGTCCAGGCAAACAGTGGTCATGTTTACTTGCCAATCAGCTGGTATCTGCCATGTCACTGACTAACACTGTCACAGATAAAATGTCGACTTCAGAATCAACCTGACAGCTATTTGAGGAGATTTTATTGGCTTGTGGAGGTCTCAAATGGATTTACTCTCGAGGTGCTAATCTCTTGATTGCGATGCCAGTTCACAATGAAAACAAATATGTATTTATTGTCAAGTGGCCGAGGTGTTTAAAAGTTTTATAGTTTACTGAGACTTTTGTGGCAAGGCTGTTGGTAACCATAGGAACAATACTAACTTTGATAATCTGCTCCAAATCAATATGAATATTTCAACTAACTGGTTGATTATATTTTTTTTATCAACCGATTAACCTTCTCCACTAATCAGTGTAATCAGTACTCATAAATAAATCACAATGTATTTTATAATATTTCGTATGACCAAATATGACTGTAAATGTCTCGCATGATTAAACAATATTTCATTCAGTTTGTAGTCTCATCTGTTTCTAGTTGTTCATTCATGTAGACCGTGTGCATGAAGGTCGAGCTGGTATTTAGTTTCATCAAAATGATCAATATCTCCAGAACATATTGCCATCCAATCACGAGTGACTGCATTGTTATCAACCTCGATTGCTCGCAGGTTTCCTATTCTACAGATGTTACAGGTTTCACTTTGCCGTTAAATAATAAGCTCCATTATGAGTAAAATAACGGCAAAAACAGCTCTAAACCCCAACACAAAGAAAACAAGTCGGCATGGCTGTTGTTGCAATTGATACGGATTGTGTAATGAATAAAGAACTACTTGCTTGTTCAATGATATTCCATGTGGGAGAGACATGCCTTTATGAGAACTGAATTATTTACATCTTCAAAGCATGTGGACATTGAAAGTTCCTACAACGATAAGCCCAATTTAATCTGTTAATAAATCGCATATAATCAGATATAAATATTTTCAGTCGTATTCTTACAATTATGGAAACCATAACATGTATGGAACACCTGACAGCAGAATGCTTTGTGTCATTTGATGGGGAAAATGCGACTGTAGCCACTACAGACATCACTGTTACTGGTAAGTGAAGTATTTTCGACTATTGTCGTCGCCTTGGGTGAAACATTCCCGCTGCGACGTAAAGCATTATTTCATCATTTTCGACTACTGCACATAATGTTTAGTCTTTCCTGTCTATAAAATCTGTTTGAACGTTGCAATCCGTTGTCTAGTAAGTTGTGGGTGAGATGACCATTGGCGTAATGTTATAGTGAGTGTAATCTATTAATAGTGAGTGTAATCTATGTCCATGTCAGCCCCTCCGGTCTGGCTGCAATACGGAAATCAATAAGGTAAAACACGGAACCCTGTAAATTGTCCATCACGGCTCGGCATAAGGGGAGCATCAATCCGCAAATCTCCACAGAGTTGTAAATGACGTCGGGGAATCCACTCATTGTCTGAGGGTCTTGTGGAAGTTTCAAGTAGATGATGTTGCTTCTGGTGGAATCATCAACGCAGGTAGTCATTGCTGTTGCGATTTGGCAAGGTACTTAACTACTGAAGTGTCTCGTTGCGAGATGGGAAAACAGTTAAATGTGGTGTTAAGTACGTACATTTTTCAGATTTTATACAAGTTCAGTACTCCTACGAGAAGACTTAATAGTAGTCGCCTGTGTTGTCTCGGGCTGCTCTTCCAAAACACTTTACTGCTCTATATATCTCTCCTTCTTTTGTCACGTTCAGTTAAATTCTGAAACCTTGTTTCTACAAAAGTATCATGGAACTTGAACAGAGTTCAGTAATTGATGACGGCTTTTTCTCTGCGTTTTTTTTTGTGTGAATGATCTCTTCCTACTCTCGCAGTTCTTGCAGGCAAATATTGAAATGATTTACCCTCCTCCCGGCGTATTAGTCATCATCGTGTCCGAAAGGCATCTCTGGTTGCCCATGACAGGAACACAGTTAGGAAGTGACATGAAGACAGTTAAGGAAGTAGGATGTATGTATGGAAATGACAGCAATGTGGAATATTTATTCAGATATTTTTCACAGAGAACGTAACTTCCCGAAATCCGAGCAGCGCTTCTTGCTTCCTCCTTTGCTTGAAGAGCTCTCGTTTCGTTGGCGTGGCGCAACGCATGGCCTGATGGATGCTCTGCCAGTGGAAGACTCGCTACAAACACGACCGTGTAAAGAGCGATTCAGTCGGTTTGTGTTTCCGATGCAAATTGGTTGCTGCAATAATGAATTTTGCATTACATGTTCGGATTTAGTATGTTTGAAAAACTGGGTCCAACTTCTAAACTGGAGTACCACTACCACCTACTACCACCATCACTAACACCATCACTACCACCACCACTACCACCATCTACTACCACCACTACCATTATACCTAATACATGATATCCCAGTTTGCGGTGCGATACGGAAGGTGTATGCAGAGTCTGGTATTTCAACACCACCACAGCAGGTCTTATTTCAGGAGAAATGCTATACCGTACATTAATACTACACATTGTTCAGAACCCGAGAAGGTTTTAGCTATTCCAATACGATTCTCATTTAGATTGCGACGACAGATAGCATTTCATTGAAAAATGAATTGTCCGTATTATATGTCAATTTCATATCAAGATCATGAGTCAATATGGATTTAAAGGATGTCGTGTATTTAGAATGTCCGGACGTAGCTGGGGGAGGGGGAGTATTGGATTCAGTGGTGCTATCGGTATCGTGTAACCCATTCTGTCTTGATCAGTGCTGTAGTCCCTCGGCAGACTGGAGTGAGTAGGAACGCTGGTGAGCTGCGTCCAGGCAGTCTTCTATGGCTGGCGATTGACCACTTCCTTCCAGGAGAACCAACAAAGTGCCCTTAATAGAGCAAACACATTTACAGCGAGTATCCACACAATTGAATGTTTCCCAGTTTTCACAGGCTGTTGACCGATTTTAATGATAAAACAAATTTGTACCTGAATCTATTTGCATTTAATTTGTTTATGCAAGTATTTTGTTTAACTGAATATTCCTAGGCCTGTATTCTTGAAACTTTTTAGTGAGAAAAGATCTCTTTAAAAATTAACATAAGCAGAAAACCAGTTAGGCAAATTCTTAGTACTTACAAACTTCTCCGGATTTACGAAGTTCCGAGAATGCGGGCCGAGATGTCTGGCTAGTTATTAATATTTTCCTGTTCATTTTCCTGTTTCTATTTAATTCTCCATGAGTAATGCTAATTCACAATAATACGCTAACTTATCTGGTATAATGGACGATAACATTGATTCAAGTGTAAGTAGGAAGTGAAAGTTCATTTAGAAGTGCATGAAGTGATTTTCTATATCTCGTAATTACGCAAGTAGAGACTGCGGCTTCTGATTACACAGACGATACTGATTTTGACTGTAGCTAATTACTTGTGAAATCTATATCATTAAAGCTATCAATGTCCATTGTTTACAAAGTTAGTGAATGATTTTACTACTAAAGTTGAGCAGGGAAGAGATTTCTTGAGGTACAAAAGTAAATTTAAATCAATTTAAGTATATTTAATGTAATATACTTTGCATTTATGTATTACTCTAATTCAGTTTAAAACAATAACTGTTTTTGGAAACAACTACTCATTTCTGTGATTGTATTCTACTTTAATAAATTTCTTTAATTTACGATTTGCCCCCGTCTTACAAGAATGTTAAAGTTATGTGTCCTGTGTTAAAAATGTTATTAAATACTTTAACAAAATTTATTGGGTGATTTGATAGTTAATTAGGATTTGATTTAAATCCGTGGAAGATGAGGTCAGGTTTTGTTAAGCCTATTTATGTATTAAAATGATTCCTGCGCTAAGTTGTCCACAAGTCTGACGCCAGGACAGCTGGAGAACAATGGCTGAACTCAGGAATCAATGGATCCAACTCCGCTGTCAAACAATCTTATTCTGCCCCAAGTCGTAAACTTTCCTTATTATTGCCAGTTATGAACAGTATCCTTTAAGAAAAATCTCCTTCAGTGTTGGACCGAAGGCTCTTGCCATATAAATGTAAATTATCATTGAGTTACTGGTTTGGGCCCGGCTAGAATTATGTGTAATTTCAGGCAAATTAATTATCAAGTCCACAGGGATTCTCAGTGCGCATTTTCCCATCTGCCTTTCACTATTGAATTATTGTAATTTTAGCCGACATTAACATTGCACATGAAGGAGAATCATCTAATTATAACTGTTTGGGAAAAATTAACTCATCATTTTATTTTGAATTTACTTCGAGTAAGCTTTGAATTAACTCTAATATTGAACCTGAATGGTAGCAATTTTCCTCATTTTTAATTTCTGTAATAGTTCCGTCTTCGGAGCAGACTATGAACACAGTCATTATCTACTTTAACATTTCCCTCACAAGTGTAATCCTATTTACACAAACACAAGAAAATTTAAAGATAACAGGAAAAACCAACCCACATTGTTTTGCCATCTCATCCTGACATAGCATGGCAATAAAACGAACAGCGCTTAGTCTCTGCAGTGTTGGTAGAAATTACTGTCAGAACTCATGACAGGTATCCTTATCGCGTCTCTACATGTAAAAACATTGCTGCACCATGTACTGGCTTAAAAACTGAGCTCTGGCTTGTGTAAGCAGCGAGCAGTGAGTTTGCCGTTCAACCTGGCCATGGCATTGTTTTGTTGTGTTGTCATCGTGAGAGAGATGAAGTGATCACAACTCCTATTGGATCTGACAAGGAAATGTTTTCAGTATTCCGCCAATGGTTATACGGCCAATTTGTAACGTGTGGGTCATTGAGAGCTGCTTGGAACTCTCGCATTGGAGGGACGTCTGTAGTACGTTAAGTCTTGTTCTCACGAATAGTGCGGTTCTTCACTTGATAGTGCAGTCATTCTGATAGTTCAGCCGTCGCAAATGGGTGAAAGATTCCCGCAGCGACGTTAAACTCCATATTCACTCACTCACTCACTGATAGTTCAGACCTTCACTTGATAGTGCAGTCCTTAAATTGATAGTGCAGTCCTTCACTTGATTGTGCAGTCCTTCCAATGGTTCAGTCCTTCTCTTGATAGTGGACTTGATAGTGCAGTCCTTCACTTGCTAGTGCAGTCCTTGCCTTGATAGTGCAGTCCTTGCCTTGATAGTGCAGTCCTTCATCTGATAGTTCAGTCCTTCACTTGATTCTGCAGTCCTTCTCTTGGTAGTAGTCCTCCTGATAGTTCAGGCCTTCACCTGAATAAAAGCTGGACTTCAAGGCAATCGTCTTACTATTGGTAGTCAGAATCTCATGCTAGGCTGGACTAGTTGATCGTTTCTTTAATGCCTTGAGAATCTAATGCTATGCTAAACTAGTTGATCTTTTCTTTGATGATGAGCTTAACAGCTGTATCAGATAAGTGTTTGTGGGATCTAACAGCCTTTGTCGCTTTTATTTTTGGTTGGCAATTGTGAAACAGACAATTGTCCATCAGAACTATAAAGAAACTTTGACCAAATCTATTGTTTACAGTCAATCAAAAAAGTTGGACCCACGCTATTGTTTGCAGACAGGAAAGTGGATCCAATCTGTGATAGGCGGTCTGGTAAAGAAGTCTGTTTGCTTGACATCATGAGTTCAGAATATTGTAGTGACATGTCTCCTCAGACGCATCTGTGACAGACAGGCAGACAGAAAGACAGACAGAGGCCCTAGAAAGTCGCAATCCTCTCGCTAAGTGTGTGTCGATGCCCCAAGACATGCCCGCCTATTCTAAGACAAACTGCGACGTGGAAAATTGGGCCGTGATTGATCAGATTTCCCAGTCAGGCCGATTTGAAGACAGATCTATCAGCTCTGGGAGGGCAGCGATCAGAATATTTCCTAGTGCTTCTCAACAGACCTCTCTACCGGAGACGCGATGGCCACAGTGGTGTATGGGTAAACAGCGTCGCCGCAGGACGATGATGCCTGGAGTTACACACTCGCTGCGCGGGGATTGTCGTCGTGGACGCGGGAGATCACATGGGCAGTGCTCGATTGCACTCTAGACGCGGGCTCTTCCTGTTAAGCCTTGCCACAGTCCCTAGTAGTATTAAATAGATTATCTCAAGTAAGTGCTTTTAAGCTATCTTGTAGTCGTGACCATTTTGTTCAAATTGGTAATTGGATGCAACTTGAATTGGCTGTGAGCTATTTCTTTCATGGAGACAGCTGCATACATGTTGTAGAATCTACAGTGTTATATTGATTAATTCCTTCGAGATTTCAAATTCTGTTTGTACTTAGCATGGCTTTCAATTTGTAAATTGAAATAATAATTTTTCGGGACTTTATTTAATAATGCTTTCTTGGTAATTAAATGATTAATACCATGTTATTTATTGACACACTTTTAGTGCAAAGCTTGATCATCAAGTTGATGGTCATTAGTAAAACCACTGAAGTCTGGTATTGACGTAGAAACAATTTTAGATTTCAATTTCAACTACAGTTCTTCGAGCTAAGACATCCTATAAGGTTAAGTGGTGGACATTGATACTTGAAGAAACTTCAGATTGCCTCTAGCTCTAGGTCTGCTTCTTAGTTCACCTTCATGAGGTCTGTTCCTCAGTGTACTGTAACCGAGGTCTGTACCGCTGTACCACCACAACGGCTGTAACTCAGCTCTGATGTAGCCATGGTAACTGAGTCGTACCCGCCATCACGTAACTGTCTACGTAAAGGTGACAAGTGACAAGAGATGTAGACAAGGAGGACGAGATAGGGCAGATTTGATGTAACAGATAACCCCACCGGTCCACAGTAGTGTCACATTTCCTTGCAACTTTGTGTGTAAACAATATAAAGTGAATCGAGAATTGGGCTGTGTGCTATTTTCTTGACTAGCTGTGCTTTCAGCTGTTCTGCCGTTTATTTGACTTGCCGTGCTTTCAGCTGTTCAGGGGGTCGCATAACGGGGTGAATCAAAGGAAAATTAATACATTCTTAGGATCCCATTTAGATGTCAGATATACCAGTGGTGTAACTTATTAAAGTTTGTGTTTTGTGTTGCTCCAACTAAATGTGTTAATATATTTTACTTGTAATTGTTAACTTGACATAGTCTGTCATGCTTTTATGGTTTGACATGTGATATTTAGACTTTTATATTGTTATGTGCTGATTATCCTGACAGTGTTATGTACAATGCTTTTAATTCTATGAGTAAATTAGAGTGAATAGGATGTAGGAATAATTTTCAAGTGACTGACGAAAGAGGAAACTAGGTTACATTATTACTGTGTCATGTTAACTATTTTCCCTGCCACTGCCCATGTCAGCAATAGTTAATTACAAAAAAAATGTGTTAACAGTTGTAATCATCCAGTTATTGTCTGTTCCATCCCTGGTCTAGAAGATTAATTTTCATTTATCTATGCTCATTTCACAGTGCTCTAGACACTTATTGCTAAAAATGCTGTGAAAAACCAAGAAGTATAAAAACGTCTTCATTTTTATCTACATTTTATTGCCAATACTGTGAAAATCCGAGACACACATTAATGTTTTCAAAAAGTATAAAAACATCTTCATTTTTGTCTACATTTTATTACCGATACTACTATGAAAATCCCAGACACACACATTAATGTTTACTAAAAGTATTAAAACATCTCAACTTTTAATATAATATTTTTTTTTTTTCCCATGCTGTTTACATTTTAAACTAACTATTGTTTAGTTATTAAATGTTTAATGGTTGTGCATGGATGAGCTATGCCTGCAGCGATATTGAGCAACAAAATAAATCTATCAATCAATCAATACAAAGGTACTGTAGATGTTTCAGACGTAACTGTTCCATTTTCATCGAAGCATACCGAACCAGTTTATATGTTCCAATAAACTGACATCAATGAGGGAGGTCCACCAGGGACGGTCTGGATCCACGGTACACGTCTGGATCCACACGATGGACCAGTACACGAGTCTGCGGCTATTGAAAGTGCCAGATCTTGTTGTTGGCTGTTAGCAGACCGATGATGAGTGGAGGGTGTAGTTCAAGGAGAGTTTACTGTACACATGTAAGGATACCTGCAACTCTCTGCCCAGACTTGATTGGATGCCGTCAGTCGGTGTTCCGGCTCTACTGCTCTGGGAAGACTCCAATCTGACCCGGAGCATTGAGCTGTAACAATCTGGCTTCCAGTAGAGAGTCGACTCCTTGTTGAATACAGCCAAGTAGAACACTGTTCTGACACCATCTGTAAATCATAGTCCTGGGCTGTGACACTGTTCTATCAGAGCCGTGTTTACGAGCATTCCGCTAATCCTGTCTTTGATCTCCCAAGCTGACCAATCTCGTACTTGTACACCATACCAAGTGTACTTTGCCTGACAGTGCGTTATGCATAATTAAATCCCCGACAAGCAGGGGTTGCAGCCAGCTATTTATGTTTAACATGGTGAATGCGCAGTGGCAACAACAGCAGATCAATGCAAAATAGTCTGCCAATGCTTTCAAATCAGGGTGTTAGCGGACTGAGTTTGTCAAGTGATTGATTTATTTGCTGGCTGTGCACTTGAAGTAAGGGGATTGCCTTATCTGGGGAATCAATGTCTCTCTTGGTCTACAGATCGGGATGAGACACGTCTAACTGTAGGTAGGGAGACATTGGTCTGTCCTTGTAGGTAGGGAGACATCAGTCTTTCCTTGTAGGTAGGGAGACATCAGTCTCTCCCTGTAGGTAGGGATACATTGGTCTGTCCTTGTAGGTAGGGATACATTGGTCTGTCCCAGTAGGTAGGCTCTAGGGAAACATCAGTCTTTTCTTGTAGGTAGGGAGACATCGGTCTGTCCTTGTAGGTAGGGAAACATCAGTCTGTCCCTGTAGGTAGGGAGACATCAGTCTGTCCCTGTAGGTAGGCTCTAGGGAGACATTGGTCTGTCCTTGTAGGTAGGGAGACATCAGTCTTGTTTCTGTAGGTAGGTAAGGAGACATTGGTCTGCCCATGTAGGTAGGGAGACATCACTGTAGATATGAGCAAGGGAAGTGTAACCTAATGCTGTAGAAAGGTAGAAGAGACATAGCAACCTGAGGTCGTCTAGTTTTAGTCTTACTAATTTTTCCAATGTAAAATCGATAGTATATTCTATATTCTAAGTACTATTTGTGTGTGCAGAGCGTCAACTAGACCCAAACTTCAATAGCCCCAGAGCAGTGTTGATGATTTCCATGAGATAACACCCATGTAATTTATTGACTATATTTCTACAGGAATGAGGAAGTTCATCTCAATAATGTGACGATTACCTGGCAACTTCCTAGTGGGGAACCATCTCCATCAAACTTAATGTAACAACTTGTCGTAAGAGCAATCGGTCGCAACGCCATTGGTCAAGACAGGAATATTGCTCGTCTGGCAGAATCTAAAGTGGCCATGTGCAATTATGTTGAGAGACATGTTAGGATTAGTGTTGTCTTGTAGATAAATAACATGGTACAAACTTAGATCCAACCTTGACTATTGACACAAAAGTCCATTATATTGTTGATGATCAATCTTAAAGTTTATGCTTTGAGTGCACATAAGCATATAAACTATGGTTCTAGTGATCCTGTCTTCCATATACACGGTACTTTCACTATTATTTTCTATGTAAGCTCCTTTTCCCATTTAGTATGTCGTCCACCAATATTTCTTTCTGTCCTACAGTTTGTCTGGGTAATATTTATCTCCTGCTCGCCACTCCATCCATGTCTGTTTGCCCGAGCTCGGGTCCAATGAAACGGCATGTTCGCTAAACAGACGTTTATTTTGGGAGACTCTGTGGCTTAGCGGAGAGCATTGTTTCATTGACCCTGTGTTGATGTGCATGCAGCAGTGTGGAGGAGGAGGAAGTGTGAGAGAGCTCCGATACATCCAGCTACACGGCAGAGGGCTGTAGTGTGGACATCCCTGCTAGTGCTGGTGTCGGGTCTGCTGCTAGTCTTGTGTACATGCTAGTATGCCCACTACAAGTCTTAGGCTGTTATACCTAGTCTTAAGTCTGCTGGTCATAGTCTTAAGTCTGCTGGTATGCCCACAACTAATCTTAGGTCTGCTGGTATGCGGACAGCTAGTCTTTGGTTTGCTGATATTCCCACAGCTAGTCTTTAGATTCATCTGGTATGTACAAAGCTAGTCTTTGGTCTGATGGTATGCTTACAGCTAGTGTCAGATCTGATGGTATGCCCACAGCTAGTATTTATTTTTGCTGGTGTGTCCATAGCTAGTCTGTTGGTATGATCAATAATATTCTTATGTCTACTAGTATCCTAACAGCTAGTGTCAGATCTGATGGTATGCACACAACTAGTCTTATGTCTGATGGTATGCCCACAACTAGTCTTATGTCTGATGGTATGCCCACAACTAGTCGTAAGTCTGATGGTATCCTCACGACTAATCTTTCGAGTGCAGGTAAGCCCACAACTCGTGGTATTCCTACAGCTAGTTTCAGAACCTTTTCCAATAACTAGCGTTAATGTTTTATTGTCCAAACTACTCTCATCATTTCCAAGTTCATTTCAAGTTATTTTACCAATTTCAGACATGGGTTCTTTCCTTTCCAATGGTTGTTGACATTACCATATTGGAAGGTTGTCGACTTTATCATGTTAGACACATTCTGCCTATCACCCCACGTTCCATAGGTAATCTATCAAGCATGAACAATCGCTTGTCAATCAGGTAAAGACTGGATAAAGCCCAGATCAATCTAAGTACAAAGTCAATGCTAGCAAGTAATTCATGTACGCGTTTCTGTGTGCTGTAACAGTAGTATAGGTATGCAGTTGATAGACTGGCAGATACTGTGCTGTAGATAGTGTATGATAGCTATGGCATTGGTGGTAGAGTGTGTACTGGTTAAACTGGCAGGTGGGTAGAATGTCTGGTAGCTAGTAACTGGTGGATAGAGTGCATGGTGGATGGAGTGCATGGTGGATAGTGGATAGAGTGCATGGTGGATAGAGTGAAAGAGTTGTTGAATAACATGTCGTGTGGATAGTGAACTTTGGTGTATGAGTGGAAGTTTTAGGGATAGTGGCTAAAGTGAAAGAGTTAATAATGAATCAAATGTCTTGTGGATAGTGAACTTTGGCAGTACGAGGGATAGAGTGAAGGAGTTAATAATGAATAAAATGCCTTGTGGATAGTGAGTTTAGGTGCACGGCAGTATGATGGATAGTGGGTAGTTCTCCCAGACACGCAACAGGTCAGGTCTACCTGCTGCGAGTGCACAATGGGCTGGCAGAGGTCGACAGTAAACATGGAATGCCATAGCAGAGAATGCTTTGAAGTGTCAAGATATACACTTAGTAACTTTCAGATTGAATGGCCGACAGTGTTTGTGGGGTTTCGTACACTGCCAGAAAGACAGAGCCATACTGCATGTAGCATGGAGGGCATTGTTGGGCGCGGGAGGAGAGACATAACATATTGGCCCTCCAGATAGTATCGGCTTGATTCAGATTTCCTAGTTACCAATGGCCATTGTGTGCCCAATAACCTGTTCTCTGAGAGGTGGCGGGGATTTACATTGACATAAAGTGAGGTTAGCCGTGTGTGTTTACAGCTGTACGGAGAGGGCTGTTTGCCGGATTGCCTCAATAGACTGGCATGTTGTGTTAGAGCGGGGCTGGAGAGTAGACTGCCAGTGCTGGGCTGGGCTGGCAGTCACAGCAGGCAGGGTCTGGTGGATCTCCTCAGACTCTCAGAATACAGGCCATTTAAAGTGGCTTTCAAGACTAGCTGCTAGTCCAATTACACAAGCAGAACTTCGGGACGCTCGAATAAGCTGTGAATTTTGTAGCGAGACTCGTCAGTCGTTGAAGAACATACACATCTCGTATGGATTAGGCAGCTTGTACGTAGGTGGGAAAGCTGTCATGAATATGGAAATTTATCGTATTTCACATAAACGCAGAGATGACTTCTTTGCGTCGATGTCGTGGTGCATGTCAGTCATGTTGACATTGTCTTCTTTCAATGCTGTCACGCCGCGGCAGACCGTGTATCCTCTGGAGGGACCTTCTGCGTGAAAATAGACTACAGAGAGATGCAGACATTCCCGTGTCTTGAGACAAATCATGCAGAAATATGCATTAAACACTTCATCACCGATGGAACTGTTAACAATGAAATGACAATGAAATGACAATGAAATGAAATGACAATGAATATTAACAATGTCACTGACGTAATAATAATAATAATAAGTCCATTTGTAATGAGCCAAATTCCATTAACTCAATGATTGCTCATAGCGCTACAGAAAAAAATGATTTGCCATTTTAAATACACAACACAGAAATGATTAAATATCTATTCAAATCATTAGTAATGATGCTGAAAACTTTCATTTTCATTCGAATTATGTACAATACTATAACACAACACGACTCAATGGTGAAGAAAATTAATACACAGCACAGAAATTATTAAAAATCTGTTAAAATCTTAAGTAAATGATGCTGAAAAGGTTAATTTTTCACTTCATTTTTGTACAATACTATAACAACATGACTCAATGATGAACACAATTATCTTTAACGATGCCAATTCCCAGAACTGCCAGTAAATTGATGGGGCAGGATGGTTATCCATGCACAAAGAGTGGGCGTCGGTTATTGAGTTTTCTCTGTATGTAATATTGAAGTTTGCCAGCCATGCTGAGAGTTGTATTGTAGTGGTGTGCTGTGTGGCAGGTGAGCGCAGCTTGCACACAGGTATTGATGTACAAATAACAGTCGACAGCTGGCGTCTATCTCCGTGTGGGAGATCTAAGTATATACAACATTGATATGTATCTACATCATTAACAATTAGACATGCTACAGTGTGCATTTGGCCTTGATAATTGTTGGATTATTTTAGCCAGGAAATTGAATGCAGAACGACAATTTTGCCAGGCTACTCGATCGAGGTAGCCCTTGCAGAGCTATTCTGAATGAAGATAGCCATTGTAGAGATATTCTAAATGAAGATAGCCCTTGCAGAGCTATTCTGAATGAAGATAGCCATTGCCAAGCAATTCTAAATGAAGCAGGGTTCCACTTATGTTTCAATTTTTGAGAGTCCTGGGGACGCATGTTGATATACTTATCAACAATTTTTATTAATAAAGTGCGTCCAAACTTGCAATATTTGCGTACGGGTTGCAGGATTGCGCGTTCGGAGAAACCCTGATGAAGGTTGGCTACCACTGAATTAATGTGAGAAATAGTGCGAGGTTCTAGCTTACTCAGTCATTTAGAACCACAGTCAATATAATACGCAGTGTGATACCGTATAGCGAGAGCTTGTATATCAATCATATTTGTTGATGATCTGCTAGATCTGTAGTGGAAATATTGGCCCATCAGGTGCTAAACTCTGGGGAATATTTAGTTGTGCGATTCTCTCTTTCAATCAGGCTATATCCCTTTGTGTCGGCAGTTTTGATTGGTAGACAGGATAACAATGATCGATGATGCCACAATGATACACCAACAGTGATTGACAGACAAATGTATATATTTCAACTATATTATATTCTGCATCTAGTTACCCAGAATTGGACTTGTAACTTGACCCATTATATTGAGTTTTTCCATATTGATTTTTTTTTTATGAAACAAAATTAAATGACATTTTGTCTCCCAAATATCCCAGATTTTATTAATTTGGTCTGTGTTGTGTTTTATTTTATTATTTATTAGAACGGTTTTCCTACTGATATATGTGATAATGATGACGGTAAAAATTGAAAACAGGTTAATTTAGACCAGAATCTATAAAGAAACTTTATGGAATATATTAACCAGCCCATGCATGTAGGATATTTAATTCCGGTGTTGGTAATGGACTGTGTACCTATAAATCATAACATTCCAGATTCAAAGGGTTAATTCTCTTCTGCTTGGCTGGCGAACAGACGAAAATATGATTATGTACTTGACAGGGTTAATGGTCTCCAGCTAATGCATTGGGTCCGCCAGATGAAGAAGGTTTACGAGGGAAGTTTACACCGGTTACACAGTGAGCTAGGAGGTCTTTACCAGGCTGTTAAGAAAGAGGAAAGCATACCATGTCTCCAGTCAAGTTACCATGGTTAGGCGCAGTGTAGGCCGACCGAGTGGGTGTTAGGGGAAGGAGAACAAGAGCCAGATATGTTTATGTACGTTTGAAAGGTGTCCAAACACAATTACTTGGTTTCCCCCACCACATGATTTACTGACAAATCCGTGGTAGATTTTTTTTTTCCCCGCTGCGTTGCATAATTTAATAATAATAATATATCTTTGTTACACAGGGAGAAATCAGCTGACATTGTAAGAAATCGTTTAAAAAAAAATGGATATACGATAGATGAATAAAACATTGCTCGTACAACACGTAACTTAACCTTCTTCCTGCTAAATAAAATCAAAGTGTTCTATTTCTCCATGTGATCGGGCAACTTAAGTCGCCTTCAGCAGGGAGAGGGTTAATAACATGTACGCGTAATGGAATACATTTTTAATAAGGTATGACGAACTACAAATACGATTAAATGAACACATACTTTGAATGATTAGATTAAAATAATCTCAGTATTAGCAAAATATTTATGGAATATATCTTAGAAAATAACTAAATACTCAAACACTACACAACACACGAACCTTGAGACTAAATTTAATTCAATTTCAGCCTTTGTTTATATAAGTTGAAGATCAAAGTTGAAGGTTGTGACTGACCACTATTAATTCAAATGACATGTCAAGAAAATGATCACTCGTAATTCTCACTGTCACGTCTACATTGATATGTTGTGATTGTATGTATATATTTGCAAAATACCATATATCTAATGTTTGTTTTCTTGTGTGTTTCAGGTAGGTGCTATGTTGGTAGTCAGTTTAGTGAGTGTGGCGGTACATGAGTGGCAGCAGGGAAGTCGTGTAGCCCAGTACTACTGTGCAGGTCAGGTATCGTACTCCACTGTGTCCATCTAACAGTTGTAGCTGCTTCAATGTGTGTGTACAATATTGTGATAGTCTGCCATATGGAATTTAAAACTATCACTCTACGGAAACCATCTTTTTCACAATGTTTTTTCCCCAGAGGATTTCAGACTAAACTGAATTGAAAGAAAAGTCTAGATTCATAATTTAAACAGATTTATTTTTATTCAGATTGTGTGTTTTTTCTGTATTTGATACTCCTCTAACCATTTGGAGACTATCTTGACAGGTTTGAGTTTATTCAGGGGATAGCTGATGCTATTCCCAACACAAGATTATACAACCGCAGTGCAAGTCTAGCCAGCCGTAAGTTTGCGTTCTGGTTTCTGGTAATGTTGACAATGGCTGGCCTATTTCTGGGGCTGGCTAACAGTACAGATTTGCATCTCACAAATAATGAACAAGCTGGGTTTCTTATCTCCCCCTGAATGCTGCGGTGACGACACTGGCAATGATTACATAACGTAATCTATAGCAATTGAACAATGGCAGTGTCTTATCTTCTCTGTTTACAATAAGTCGACAATTGTAGCTATCTTTGTAAATAACAGCTTTGAAATGAGTCGACAATTGCAGCTATCTTTGTAAATAACAGCTATCTTTGTAAAATAACTACCAATCTTATCTTTTATTTATCATATATCAGGGATTTCTTTCTCCAATGTCGTCGCAAATGGGTGAAAGATTCCCGCAGCGACGTTAAACTCCATATTCACTCACTCATTTCTCCAATGCTGTGTAATGAATTGTTTATTAAAAATGGTAGCGCTGCATGTAATAATCATTACGTTCCATTACGGATGATCGTTCATGGATCTTATAATTACCCTCTGTTTCAATATGTGCTTTACCCGTCGTTGTTCTCATAACATGTTCGCTGCAGACCAAATTTGAATTACAAATTTCTGGATGGATGCTGCCCGCAACTCTGGTTGACACTCTAATTTGCTATCTCTTTCTCTGGAGAGTTCCGACAACACTGAAGCAATTCCCGCCTCTAATTTGGTATCGCGGACAACGTATATTCATTAATATTGGTAAGACACCAGCCCCGTCCTGCAGCATGTTTTATTTTGATAAATCTGTTGGAACTGTTCCCTGTGAGAAGGCTTGCCTTGTCAAGCCAGTGAGTTAGGAGGTTATTGGAGCGATGCAATTGGATTTGTCTCGGCCCACGATTATCACACGAATATTGAGTTTGTAGACATAAAAAAAAATGCGTGAGACATGGAACGAGGCTTTAGTCTTGTCAGGAAATTTCTGCTCATTTCATTATGTCGTTGCTGCTAGTGTTCGACATATTATGTTAAGCCGATTCGATGCATAGCTGTGTCCTTTTTTTCAATTTTTGATGTATATTATTACATGCACGATTGGTTTAATTCGTTGTTTTATGTTTGAGAATGGGGTTCTAATTTACTGCTAAGCAAAAAAAATGAAAATGAAATTGGCCTGTAGTTTCTCATTATATTCGTTACTAATGATATCGTGATTTTTCCATGATACTGTTATCGGCAACGTTAAGAAATAATTCATTCATACATTCAGAATAAATTCGGGAATAAAATTAATAAACATTTCATTCACTGCGGGGCAGCAGGATATAATAAAGACAATTTCTGCAGGTCTGTTGATTGGGCGTACGTGCATGTTCCTCAGAGCTGTGGCGGCATTGAGGCGTGGCCACGGTTCGTTGAGCAGGTCTGCCACTCATGGGGAGAACATGATCTGAATTCATGATCTGAATGCCGTCTCCGTGTCGTAATGGAACTGTGTGCTTCTCTGTGCGCTGAGGGTTAGACCGGCCACCATGCTGAGCGATGAAACCTGGGTCCGTAACGCTGTGATAACGCTACATCCGTAATTTGTCTGGGTCGCTGCTTTTCCACATTTATCTGAAGAAAAAAACAATCTTATGTGTGTATTGCCTCATCAAATCGCATGGTTTATATAATCACCAGATGATAAAGACTGAAATGAAGTTATATACTGTGTAATTTTAATTTATTCTATGCTTGCTGCTGGATTAGGCATAGATACTGTTCTTATAGGGCATCTAAGGTTGTCTCCAGCATGGTGAGAGTTAACCCTCTCCATGCTGGAGGCAACCACAGATGCCCCATAGAGTAGCGTCTTCACCTAATCCAGCAGGGAGAGCGTTTCAAACAGAATTATATAAAGCTCATTTGTATGAAATTAAAGCTGCTTTTTATATTCAATATTATATTAGCACTACTTCCGTATTATGTATTTGTGTATTTATTAATTTTATTGAGTCTGTGTGGGTCTGGTCAGATCGTTTTGCTTCAGTGCTGGAGAAGTCCAATAGAGACATGAGTAGTGTGGCGTGCCGTAGCACAAATATTGCCACTTCTATTTTGGATGTAAATCTCGACAGATGCCGTGTGATGAGATACGTGTTATCCGGCACTGATAAATCATAGTAGGAAGTTGTTCATGTTTCAACATGGCGATAATATTTGTAACTGATAATTTTCTTTTTTGGTTGCTAATATTGTTGCCCTTAAATTGTAAAAATAAATAAAAAATTATATTTATTTTTTATCAGTATGAATTCCTCTTTTTTTTTTAGAATCATGAATTCCATTAGGTTTGCTGTTCAAAAAATATAATAAAGATATTAGAGCTTTATTTATTAATATAATTTCATAAAGTATCTATAAACATTGGTTGCAACGAGAAACATTTTTGGTACACCTCATTAAATAATATTATCGCTAGATTGCGAGCAGACCTGGCAGCCTGGCATTCCTGGCTGGTAACACACGGATTCCACGCCAACTGCATGGCATGCCTCGCCTTGGCCTGTACTCGCATACTGTACTCGGATGCTGTACTCAGATGCTGTACTGGGATCTGACCCGTGCTCGCTGGAGCCCCATGTCTACGCCGCCTCTCTGCCTGGGGGCAAACATGGCAACATGAGCCTCAACATGGCCGCTCCCGTCTCCAGCCAGATTGATTGATCAAACCTCTAACAGACATGGCTTTTATCGCAAATTGCTATGTATTGGCAATATTTAATATTGAGGGTAAACACTGCAACAGCACGGTGAAGCCCAGATAGGAATGCAGCATTAGTACCCAGGCTTGTTGGCCCTGTACTCGGGATTTCACTTCAGTTATCAGGCGAGCCGGGCTGGATTAGTTTTCTCCATCTTCACCCTGTGCGGAGCTCCCGAGTTGAGGGAGCATCTCAAAGGTTCCCTGCTAGCTTTTACCATGATAATATTTACGTTATCGCCTGTGTATCTCCTAAAGCATTTCCACTCAATTTTCTCTCAGCTGGGTTCGTGTTTAGACTAATTTCAACCAGATGAGGATGCTCGGAAGTTTTGTAAATTTTCCCATTACTGCCATTGCCAGGAGTAGATCTACTGGCAGGTATTGTTGTAATTTAGTGGATACTATCGGAAGTTAAACATAATTGGATCAATGCTTCATGAGGAATTAATCGTGAAACGATAACATTAAAAAAATAATAATCAAAAGTCTGAGCTTGCTGAAGTTCCGTTTAAGTTTGATGTAATAACATTTACTTCGCTGTGTCGAAATATATGTTATTTTATAGGATTTCATATTACGGTTCATTAGTAATTGAATTCATATTAATTTGATTCCTGTGTTTTATATAAACAGCAGCATTTACATTGTCTCTGGTTGTGTTTGCTCAAACCCTTGTTGCCGAGCGGGCCATTGATTGTTTTGAGTGTGAGGCGCGGCGTTGAACTGGTTCCTACACAGAAGCACAGGAAACAGATAGGAAAATACATTATTCAGTAATAGCCACACATTGGATTGCTGTTGTCTGCTAAAATGGGATGATCTATTTTTCAATGCCTATAATTAGTCTGTCTGGAAATGTTGACATTGTGTGAAAAATATACTGCGATACACTCACAAAGAAACAAACACACAGAGACATAGACACGCATGCACACGCACACACGCACAAACACACACACACACACATACACACACACACACACACATCAAAACATACTAGATTCATAAAAATACTGCGATACACTCTCAAACGTATACACACAAAAACTTCCCAGATTCATAAAAATACAGACTAATATCTCCAATATCCGTAATAAAACGGGTTGAATTACAACACAGGATATCATTTTATCGGAGACTCAAATTACCTGTGATGCTTCATATCCCTGAAGCTACAATATTTACCATATATATTGATATGTATATTGCAGTGTACTCGCTTATTGTGTAATGCACTGTCATAAATATTTTACAGTGAGTGCCTTTACCTACCAACAAGATTGTTTGTATGTTGCGCGAGCGGGAGAGATGGAAACAAACTGCAGGGAAGAAGTAGTTATTCTTTCTGAGGATCTAAACTGACTCTGTCATCCTCTAGCGAGTCTGGGATGTTTATTTGCCATCGACCTCGGCTCATAAATACTAATGCTCATTCACAGTCTACCTGATGTATGCTTTTTAAAATAGATAAACTAACCCTCGAATAACAATTACAGTAGAAAAATACATGCACTCCTTTTAGATATATGAACCCTTGAATAACTTGTGAAGAAGATTGAAACAAACTTGTCGGGGGAAAGGTTTGATGTTTGTGTTTAAACTGTTGTAACACCACCGCTATTGGCTTTTGTAAAGGGGGGTTGCACAACCGGGGAAAGGTCAAGTTGATTTATGGAGTGTGAAATTACTGTTTGCTTTATGACTGCACAGTTTATATTCATATAAAGATAGTGCTGGAATAAGACAGCCCGCGATACAGAAATCGCCCAGAAGGATCGCGCTAAATGGCTGTGTATACAAATGCAATCGTGGAATGATCAATGCAAATACGTAATGCATGCATAAACAGACATGACGGTAATACTACGTATATGTAATGATGTAGCAATGTAATTTAATCATTCTTATCGGTGGAGCTTTGAAATATGATAGTTATTGAGCTAATGCTTTTGGTTAAGATCATGGCGTATGGATTTATAGCATTTTTAACAAGAAGGTTTTGTTTATGACAAAGTTGTGTGTTCAGTAAACAGTGTGTGGGTGGATATGTAGGCATGGCTGTGGGTGGGTATGTTAGCTTTGGCGTGGGTGGGTATGTCAGCATTGATGTGGTTGGTTGTAGGCATGGGTATATCTTCATGGGTGGGTATGTAGGCGTAGTTATGTAGGCAAGGCGTGGGTAGGTATGTAGGCATGGGTGTGGGTGGGTATGTAGGCATTGGTATGTCAGCATGGGTGTAGATGGGTATGTAGGCATGGGTGTGTCAGCATGGGTGTACATGGGTATGTAGGCATTGGTATGTCAGCATGGGTGTAGATGGGTATGTAGGCATGGGTGTGTCAACATGAATGTGGATGGGTATGTCATGGTTTCTCCGAACGTGCAATCCTCCGTCCCATACGCAAAGATTGCAAGTTTGGACGCACTTTATTAATAAAAATTGTTGATAAGTATATCAACACGCGTACCCGGGACTCTAAAAAATTGAAACCTAAGTGGAACCCTGGTATGTAGGCATGGGTGGGTATGTCAGCATGGGTATGGATAGCAGGGGCGGAAAATTACCATTGCCCGACGCCCGTGTACAGTAATATTTGACACTAGGGCAACAAACATATGGAATCTTACATGCCCGTGGGCAAGTACAATTTGAAATACATAGT
>JAVCKZ010111769.1:0-10257 GCA_034780755.1 Lepetodrilus elevatus | reverse complement strand
GTAAATTCTAAAAATTCGAACAGCCGCAAATCTAATTATTTTAGAGCGTACGAATAATTAGAGTAATTACGGTATACAAACATGGGATTAGGAACGGAAGGACAAGATTTAGGATAGAATTTCCCATGGATCTGCGTAAGGTTCCTTATTTTCACAGGCACGCAATCAAATGTCTATTGTTAGTTCCTTATGCTAAGCATAGATATTCTATTAATGCGAAGGATTGATATTCTATTCTCTACGTTTAGGTATACTTTGCCTGGCTTATCCTATGTATACATATAGCTATCAGGTATATCATAAACACAGGTGCATGACAAACTACAATAAAATTGAAACCCAACACACAAAACTCTTGATAATTATCTACCATATATTATTGCCTATATATTTATCAGATTCAAACAATACATCTTTTCAACGTGTCTTATCTCATACAAAGGATATATTTCTAAACTAATAGACTTGAACAGTGTCCCCAATAGCCTCCCAGTTCTAATTTAAAATCAATGTTGAGCAATAAAAACCTGGAGAAATAAAAAAATTGCATGCGCACATCAAAGTCTGGTATGACATCTTAGATATATATTTCAAAGTTGAAATTTTTCTCTGATGTCAAAGATGGGAATTATTCCCATTGATTCCCTTATCAATTTCACCGATTCAAATGAAAACTTTTATGACCAGAGTTAATGCCCCTGCTTTGAGTTCCAGGGCCAAAAAAAAAGCGAAAGTGTCGCGGGCGGGGTTCATTCCGGCTACATTGTAAGTCCTGTCGTCATAAAGTTAAAATCAAGACCACTAAAGAGTCATTACCAAGATCAAAGTTCTTTATTTTTAGTGGAATCACAATTTCATTAGTTGTCTGCCCTTGCTATGCCCTGCATGTTAACAGTGCCCTGGTCACGGAGCCTGTACAACAGCCACGCTTAAATAACCACCATCTAGACAGCTACATTATTTGCTAATATCAGAATATTATTTCAGTAACATGGCCTAAAGCAATCAACAATGTTTAATTTTTGTTTCATGATCATACAGGGAATACTTATTAAAAAATGGAGAACAAAAATTACGAAAATATCCAACTATTTTTTAAAATTATATTTAATTTTTCTCTCTCGCAAGCAGCAGTAATGTTGTAAACAGCTGTCATATTTCGGCAACTCTTATCAACTCGGACCTGTTTAATTGGGAATTAGATCGTCAATGAGTTAATTTGTCGAAGAATCATGCATTGTAGTGTGACCCACTATAGAAGTCCTTAGGGACGCAGTCTATTAAGGTCTCGTTAAGGCCCTCTACTATTGTCATTTTGCATAA
Source organism: Lepetodrilus elevatus (assembly GCA_034780755.1). Classification (NCBI taxonomy): domain Eukaryota; kingdom Metazoa; phylum Mollusca; class Gastropoda; order Lepetellida; family Lepetodrilidae; genus Lepetodrilus; species Lepetodrilus elevatus. The sequence goes on along the minus strand of JAVCKZ010111769.1, from coordinate 8,934 downwards.
TGCATCCGTCGCAAGGCTCCAGTGGTTTTCTGTATTTAAGGGGCAGACAATCACGGACAGATGGGGCTCAATAGAGCAATCGGGGGAGTTCGGGCGAGTTCCATAACTTGAAGTGCCCCTCGCGTCATCTATCAACATTTTGATAAACTTTCAGTTCGCGATTTTCTACGGCAATTAAGCTCGGCGATTCAAGACTCCCTGGACTATGGACTCAATGACCATGATGTAATGCATCATTTAGCTCAGATACGCAGTTAACTAACTACTGGTTAGACGACACATCTCAATTATATGCTGGCTAGTTTTATCTGCAAGCAATTGCTAGACACGGGCTTTGCATTGCGAGCACAATATGTGGTTACGACCTGGAATCAAGCAAACTGATGTCGTTACAAAAAGACATCCATAGACGGCGGGATGTCGTCCCACCAGACATTACATACACCAGGAAACATCTACAAAGGTAGAAATTAAATATATTTAAAAGAAAATCCATGGGTTTAAAGCTACAGAAATAATTAGTAGGTTTTAAAAGTTTATAATAAATAACTTAGACATGGATCGAAAAATAACAAAAGAAAAAATAAATAAAAGGAATTCATTCATTCAAAGAGATAAAACATTATTTTAACATATTTAAGTATTATAGTGGACTTGGTAGAACGAAGGAAGTATACATTGCAAGTGCAAGATCAACTAGATTTGAAATTTTGTGAAGAATTTATCAACAACAAAAAAGAAAGTGCGTATTACTTAGAAAATATACAAGAGAATAAATAATAAATTGAAAACAGGTAACTTCTGATGACAGATGTTCTAACTAGCTACTCCATTTAATTTTCTTCCAATTATATATTATCCTTTTCGTCATCATCATAGGTTTACTTTGTTTCGTAAATTGCCACGGTTAATAACAACTATGGGATCTTCTCAATGGGTTCGGCACTTGAGATTTTGAAACCACTTGCCCAAATCCCCTCGACATCTCCTCAAAACACACCTCTTCCTATTTGACATCTCCTTAGTTTAACAGTCATCCCCTCAATTTAACAGTCTCTAAGGAGAAGAGTAAACAAGATGTTAAAGTGTGGTGTTGCACTGGATAGCCTCTGTTCCAACACTGTGGAGACGATAGTCTTTATACACTGCAAGGGATAGTGGTATCAGGTTGGGACAATATGGGGTAGGGGTAGGGTGGATTCTGAGGGTCAGGGTGTATGTTGAGGGTGGGTGGTGGAGAGCTGGGATTGGGGGTGGGGGACGAGGATGCTGGTGTGAGGAGAGGTACTTGGGGTGGAAGCTGTGGTCTGTGGGTGGGTGTGCTGGGGTGGATGTTGAGACTGGGTGGATGCTGGGTGTCAGGGTGGAGTGTGGAGGCTGGGGGTTGAATGGGGTGTGGGGTAATTGTGGAAGCTCTGAGGGCCTATTCTTGAAAATTACGTACAAACTTCTTAGCCTAAGAACATTTCATAGCCATACTATAAGAATCGCTAAGATTGTTTTGAACATTTTGAGAATATGCGCCCCCTGGTCTGTGGGGGAGTACTGGGGTGGATGCTAGGCAGATAGGGGTAATGGGTGAGGGTGAGATTTATTTTTCCTTCAGAGGGTGGTGAGCATGGGCATACTGACACCTACACATTTGTTATTTTCACAAGAAGTGTGGGACAAATACAATCATTTATATAGATCTATGTAAATTCACAATTAAACTATTTCATATCTTCTAAAAATATGTTTCTATTATAATTATTCAATACGTACTTATACTTTCTTGTGCCATTTCAGTGTATTCTATAGACATTTCAGTGTATTCTATAGACAAGACAACATAATCTGACAGCATTGACAACTAATGACAAGTGTCTTGTATATTTCATGACTCGATCTTCACTTGACTGACAGTGAAATAGACCAAACATGATCAATGTTAAGCTGTGCTCCCATTAAAATAAATGCATGATTTATTGAGAGAAAAAAAATAACGTAACTGAGGTGAATTCTAAATGAACTGACAAACTGAAGTATTCACGTTGTATTCACGTCAGAGTTTGCCTTGTTGTCAGTGTAACCAAACATTGACCATTCATTGTGAAAACTTACAAAGCACCGATCACCATCAGCAAACAAAAATTAATAGAATGAGACCACTTTGATAATTAACAAACACGTAATGTACGTTATTTTCTTTTTTATTCCTCTGCACAATTTGTATCTGGCGTGAAATTGACAATGAATTGACATACAAACTGGAACAAACATTTAGCATGAAATAACTTGAGTATATCATTAACGTAATTAAATGAAGAAAAATAGGTGACACATGGAAATGTTAATTGTATAATAATTAACAGAAAAAGTAAACTTAATTGTTGACATACAAATGTGATTTCAAAAAGGAACAAAAACATATGATAGTGATTGTTGATGATAAAGTAGTTTAATGAACTGTAGCATACTTTGGGGGAATTGGAATGTTCGTTGGTATTAAAAATGATTGATTACAGTGTGTACTACTAAATATACCATAAGTGAAAGAATCTTGAAAGTGACTCTAGTCTAAACCCAAATTTAAAAAAATAAAAAATAAAAAATATACATATACCCCCATCATGTCCATAGCTATGTCTCTCTAAGGCCTTTATATTAACCCTCTGCCTGCTGGAGGCAACCATTGAAGCCCTAAGGCTAAATAGCTGTGTATGTGTCTAATCCAGCAGGGAGATGGTTAAACAAATATTTGTATCAAGTAATGTCATCTTATTTATAGGTATACTAATCCTATGATAACTTTTAGATATCCATGAACTTATTTAAATCAATAAACACATCTCAAATAGTATCACAACATAAGCTTGTAACCCTCTCCCTGCTGGATTGGGCTCAGGTATTGCTCTTAATTAGGGCATCTCTGGTTGCCTCCAGCATGGACAGGGTTAATGCAGCTCCTTAAGGTCAATTGAGAATAAATTGTGGATAATGTGTTCAACTTCAGACACATATGATATTTAGACACAAATCTCTCTTGTGATTAAATTGGGAATAAATTATACGACTTAAATTTAGACACAAATCTTTCTCATCAAAATGCTATAAAACGTACATGGATGTCACTATTAGTATGACACTACCCGGGTTAACCTATAACCATGTACCTGGTAAATCCCCTAGTAGGGATCACAACACCCCTGGAGTACCCTCGTTAAGTACAGGTGGGGCTCATTCACCCCTTGGGGTATACGGTGCACCCTGATTCCGGGTCAAGGGTGGAGATGAGAATGAGCGAGAGGATTTGAGGACAGTAAAGTGTGGGTTTTTTGCGGACGACAGGATACGGAAAGTGCCGGTGTGGGCGAATGTCGACATCTAGGGGTGTCATAGGGGTCATTAGTAGATTTAAGGGATGTTTCTAGGGATGTGTGCCACCCATGATTAGGGGATACACAGGAGTTATCTATATATGGTAAGCTGAAAATGTGCGACATTCGGGGCCGAGTTTCTACTAGTCTACACGTGAACGGTAATAAATCCTGTCATAAAAATACCTAGGGACCCGATGTAAACACAAGGATCCAAGAAAGAAGTCAGATTTCACATAAACACCACCAGCTAAGAAAGAAGTCAGATTTCACATAAACACCACCAGCTAAGAAAGAATTCAGATTTACCGTAAACACCACCAGCTAAGAAAGAAGTCAGATTTACCGTAATAAACAAGCAACCAGGAAAGAACTCAGAGTTCCTTTACACACCAGAAGGTGAGAAGCGATGAAAGAAATGTCAGGTTTTCAGTAAATAGTCTGCGATATTTATGCTACAGAATGTATTGGAGACCAATCTAGAAAGCTGGATTTTAAATATTTATTTTTTAATTATGAACAATATTTGAACATATGTCAGTTCAGGTTCCAATGACTATTTTAAAACCATTGCTAACCTTAATGACAAATTCCTGTTGTCCCTTCTCTTGACTATTCAATTGTTCCTTCTCTGAAGACTATCAGAAACATCAACATCAATGTTGTCTACAGCCATTATATAGCACTACACATGAATCCAACAATAACCAGTCCATTTAACATACCAAATCAATGGAGAAAAAAAAGTATTCAAAATTTATAATAAATTATAAAATCAATAAGAAAAAAATATTTAATAATTTCAAGAATAGAATTATTCAGATTAAATCTTGTAACATCTCCGTCCTCAATTATGCTGTCTGTGATTCTCAAAGTGATGGCTGTATTTCTCTTAGACAGGTGACGGGATTTCAGCGCTGCAATTTTCCCCGCTGAACGTTGTATGGATGGAGGGGCGGAGCTCGACTCAGCCTGTATAATTTCCACTTGAGCGAGCCCTATAATGGCCACGGGCGTGAAAGGGGCCCCGTATGCTCCCGACAATGGGGGACATGGGGCCGCTTGCTCTCCACAGAAACTGTCAGTGACGATGACTTCCGCTTTAGTGTAAACAATCTGCTTCTTGATCATCAATTTAATTATCATATCTTTTAGGGGAGAAAAATCTGGAAAATCGCTGACATTCTGCCTTAGGCCACCATGTTTTTATCAATACCGTTCTGTAGAGTTCCCTAATTGAGATATGTGGACATTGTCTCATGCCTCGAACAGAATGTAATTACCCTTAGTCTAATTGTATTTATGACACACTTTATTAATCTGATATAATATTGTTCATACACAATTGTCTATAACTTATTAGAAGAGAACTTTCAAGGTAATATTACAATTTCAATATTTTTAGATTTGTGAATAAATAAAATATGCATAATGGTTTCAATATTGAATATTAAATTATAAATTATAATTATTTTTTTATTCTTATTAATGCATGATAAAGATGGTACTGCTTAACCCTCTCCATGCTGGAGGCAACCAGAGATGCCATAAATGATCTGATATAAGCTTTAATAACAATAGAACATATCAATATTGGCTTCATGTTTTTCCATATTTACAATTGAAGATTTTCTTCTTAATGACTGCACTTCCAAAATTAATTTGGCATGCAGTATAACAATACTGAGATAAACCAATAAGCCACGTTTATTATATTGGATGTTATCATATGAAATGATACACCTTTTACAATGAATGTCATAATATTAAATACATACAGTGCAAGACGGAGACATTTCCAAAACCAAGTAAATAAACAAAGGCATACATGCTTGGTTAAATTAGCTTTTTGTTTGGCTGCAATATTTCAAACTGTGGTCTAAATGTGTGACTGTTATAATCCCTGGTGATATGTGTGTGCCACAGAGTACCAGGTGTATTATGAAGACCACAGTACACCTGGCTTGCCTCAGTTTACTTTGCCTGCAGTCATATCAATTTTACTCAAATCTATCTCATATCATATCATTTCTTTCCACATGAACGATTCATTGATCACCCTCCATCTTGGCATGAAAATCGTGGGGTCATCACAGTTCAAACTCATCCAATCATCAATTTCTTTTATTTAGGTATTTTTTAACATGTTCAAACATTAAAATCAAATTCAAATTCAAATTTTTAATTTTTTATATTTTTGTTGTGGTCAAATAAATATTTGAAAAATAAATCCAGTCTTAATTTAGAAAATGGTAATCATTACATGTTAAGCTATCACTCTTCAAATACTGTTTATAGCGGGTTGAATGGAGCATGTTGAAATGGACGTGATATATACACCACGTCTGTGTAATGAGATGGTTGCTGTGTCATGAAATCTATGGAAAGTGATACTGATTGAGGTATGATGGATTGCCTGGTGCCTGTCAATTGCTGGGGAAGCTATTTACAGCGGTCCAGGATGTATTGGGTCCGGCTACCAGCTCAGCCCTTTGAATACATGTACACAGGACTAGCAGAGGACTAACAGGAGACACGGCAGTTACATGGCAGGGTCAGTAACATGTCAGTAATGACAGTAACATGGCAGTAATGACAGTAAATGACAGCAGCATGGAAATAATGGCAGTTACATGGCAGGGTCAGTAACATGTCAGTAATGACAGTAACATGTCAGTAATGACAGTAAATGACAGCAGCATGGAAATAATGGCAGTTACATGGCAGGGTCAGTAACTTGGCAGCAGTAACATGGCAGTAATGACAGTAACATGGCAGTAATGACAGTAACAGGGCAGTAATGACAGTAACATGGATAAAATGACAGTACAATGACAGTAGCATGGTAGTAATGACAGCAACCTGACATTAATGACATCAACATGGCATTAATGACAGTAAGATGACATTAATGACAATGACAGTACAATGACAGTAGCATGGTAGTAATGACAACAACGTGACATTAATGACATCAACATGACATTAATGACAGCAACATGACATTAATGACAGCAACATGGCAGTGATTATAGCAATGTGCCATTAATGACATCAACATGGCATTAATGACAGTAACATGACATTAATGACATCAATGTGGCAGTAATGACATCAACATGACATTAATGACAGCAACATAGCAGTAATATGGAAGTAATGACAGTAACATGGCAGTAATGAGACTAATATATAATAGGAGTGTCAGTAACATGCCAATGTTTTGCCTTGAATCATACGAATGATAATTAGGTAAACGTTTACAAAATCTCTAATAATGCATGTTTTGAACTATAAAAATATCCAGTACAGTTGTCATAAATATGTCTTTGAATGTTTAAAAAATTACCTGTGGTGATGGTTTAAATAGGGATAAAAACCATAATAATAATAATAATATCATAATTAAATTAGACGACAGATCTGGTAAATATTTTGGGGGGTATTTGTGACAAACATGATTGACAGACGACTTAATGTTTATGGAGGTTTCATTGTGTTGTCGTAAAAAATTGTTTTGGAAAGAATTTGTCTGAGAAATGATACATTGTTTTGTTCTTCTGAATAAAAACTATGAGGCCATTGAAATATAGAGATACACTGGATTACACTGTAACACTGACGGACTCTTCTGATTACAACTGTCAGTGCTGTTGACTTAACCCAGTCATATCAAGATGCCCCTCCATATCAAGATGCCCCTCCATATCAAATGTGCACCCCCGTTCTGCACCCAACACCTGTACTATCCACGTAACAATTGATTTCACGGTCTGTGGTGCAATATCACAGTTGAACGATCATCGTACTGTTCCCGTCTGGAGACTATCTTGGTCATAGAATGCAGGGTGCAGATTTAAGGGAGGTTCGTAATGTCATTATTAAACTGACAGAGATTGGACAGTTCAGCGCGGAGTTTTGAATAGTTCGGCACGGTCCTATGACAGTGAATGCTTCGCAAGACAATGTCATATCTCTCTAATAATTGATAATCAATCACCATCTACACTGACATACATATACCTGACCCTTCAGCTTAAATTGGAAGGATCATCTCTACATGCAATATTACATAATTTATTTTTTAATATTTTGATAATATGATAAAAGATCTACTATAATAACAATTATGATGTTATATGTCGCCAATGACAACATTGCTCTGTTCTAAATATAACAAATGTTATTTGTTCTATAAATAGACTGGCTTCGCAAACCACTGTTCCATATATTGTCAACACCAGGTTATTGGACATTGGGAGGGAATTCGCACATAAAACTGACTTCAGTGTTAGAATGGTGCCCATCAAGGTCAAGAGAGTAGGTGTAATTAGTTGAGGGTGGGTGTGTCTAGATTAACGAGTGATTGAAAACAAATATCATATTTGGTGGGAAACTATATAGTTGTATTGACTCCAATAATGACCTTTACCTCTGCAAAGATAATCTTACCACTTTTATGCTGGCAATTTTGAAGACATTTTGCAGAACTTTTAACCTACATTGAGTTTAGTTGTACAATGTACCATTTGAAGTTAATTCATATTGAATTCTGATACTATTGCATTTCATACTTAATAATATTACTAGAAAAATCTCCGACAGGTATAAATGTAACATGTCATGTAAACATTATTAACAAAATTGTGAATGTACAAATACGGTAGTATTTCATATCTGTACAACATGTTTGTCAGCTGTACATCTATTTTGGTGGGTGCGATCTTTACAGTTTTCCTGATAATTGTATGGATATATTTGTATGCCGTACAGTAAATACATATATTATTCACATTCCCATAACAACAAATTGACAACATGCAGGACTATACTGGGCATGAAAATTACAAAAGTGTACATTTCCCACATCTCTAGGTGTAGTAAAAGCGGAAGTAATGGCTATATTTCAATCAATGCTTCCATTTAACCTACATACATCAAAAACAGACTTTATGACTGCCGCAGACTAATTATAGTAATGAATCTACACAGACCCATGCACACAAAAAATCTATACTATCCATCAAATTAAGAAACGTGGGTCAGATTATTGTTTCTTCCATGGGGCAGGATAATGCAGAATATTTTCATCGAGCTCTACTGCAGATAAGACGCGGGTGTGATATACAATTGTAAACATGCTAATTTCATCAGGGATATATCCGATTATTATTCATTGATATTTTGATAACTATAGTTTACAAAGAAATAATTCTGTGTCTTCATTAGATCTAATAGTCTAAACATTTCTGAAGCTGATATATATTTTCTATCAGCTTTTATAGATAATATAATTATATAGAATAATATAGAAAGTTAATAGAAATATCCAAACTTTCATTAAAACTTTAATTTTTAATAAGTATTTCACTAGATCTACATGTACAATAATTATATTTGTGTAGCATGGAATATATTTTAAAAAAGGTTTTCAAACCAAAGTCATCTCATTCATAGCATCCCTGTACATGCAGTGCATACTACTGTAGTGTATACATACAGGGGCGGATCCAGACTTTCAGGTTAGGGGGGGCTCAAAGTGCATTTTAGAGGAGGCTCATAATTTCACCATAAT
>JAVCKZ010111758.1:0-10257 GCA_034780755.1 Lepetodrilus elevatus | reverse complement strand
ATATGCATTCAGCTCATACCGACGTCTCCATATGAGCGCTAGTAGTGTGATAGTGGAGACGAAGCAACTTTGTCTACGGTTAGGCCATCAGTTTATGCTTAGAATGCTAGGTCAGAGACTCGCCCGACGTGTAGTTTCCCGTTTCTGACCGTCCAAGGGAACTTCACATACTACGCATAAACTGATGGCCTAACCGTATCCGTAATGGTAACCGTATAGTATTCCGAAACATCTCTATTGATGTCGAGTTGAAGGGACGTTAATGCACTATGCGTACTCATTCACGTTCCTATATTTAAGTACCCGGTAGCTAGGTATAACATCACAGGAATACATGCATGACACAGAGAGGTGTGAAGGCGGTGCGACGATGATGTATTACTGGAACGCTCGATAGATCAATCAGACCCATCTCTACACGGTCATCGGTAACACCACAGTAGGAACGTCTACTATCTCCATGTACAATGATTCCTGTTTCGTGACTCTCTTATCTCCATATAGACTAATGCCTCGGCCTTAATTACATACTATTCGTAGGACCATGGCCATGACGATGACCACTTTGCCATCAGTAGAGGTATGTTCTCAGAGACTTCTTATACCTCTCATTTGGAACCGTAGCATTCTGGCCTATTCATAACAAACTGAGCATATGACGTTTTGGACGTTTACACACTTGCATACTTTCCCGACACGAATGAGGTATTCCCTGCTAGTGTTCCACATTAAGGTAGGGTCAAGACACACGTGTTCTTGGTGTTGTTTCTGATGGGAAATACATCTTAAAGAACAGACACTGTACGGCTGTGTTAATAGCTTGCACCTATTAGACGGCGTACATATTGGACGGATTACTGTTTGCGTAGCCATTCATTATTTCAAGTGTTTCTTCTCAGGTACGTTTCATTACTATTTCAATGAAGATGTTGCAGAGGTTACTGTGAATATGATTGGCTAGTTAACGCCATTGCATATTTTACCGAGTCACATTTTAGATTATATTTTATACGTAATACTGTAACTATATACTATGATACTCCCGTGTATATACATGTATATGCATTTGATTATATCTAATAATGCAAAGACAGTATGTATGACAAACATGTACACTCTACTGAATAAAGTAAGAGTTGGAAGCTAGTTTGTAGGAATTTTTTTTTTACCAAATTTAGGAACTTGAGGAAGCTGGTACAACTCTTCTTTCAGTGAGTCTTCACATTCTTGAAGAGTATCTGGAACCTAGGGACTTTTGGAAATTCTTCGTTGCTTAAATAATATTAAACTGAATTACGCCTAAAAAGGCTAGTGGCTGTTAATTACATGTTGTTGAGTATATATGTCACAAAGTTGTATCTTTTTTTATTATTATTATTATTATTATTATTACTATTATTATTATTATTTTTCTTTTAAAGATGAACATAGTTGGCCACTTACTTGTAATGCTGTTGGGTTAAGTCAGTTCGTTCCTTTGCCATACTGCGATGTAAGATAATATATCGTGATAGACTAGTATTACCCAGGCTATTAGTTCACCGAGCGTGTCCGGGGCGTCTACATGGTACTATCTGCACTAACTTCATACGAGATTTAACTGTAATCAAACTACATGTATACTATTACTAGTGACAGCTAAGAACATAAACATGCATCCATTTCAAAGTGTTACGAACAGTTATTGATAAATTCGGACATACACGGATATGCTGTCCGTTTGATGTTATTATCAAACAGCCCCTGGAGAATGTCATGGTTTTGTCGGGGGACGTGAAAAACTATGTTGATCAGTTGCTCATAAAACATGGATACGCTCGCCGACAAACCATCGTTATTATCCAGGACATGCATCGTGAACGCGGGGATTCTCATCAAATCTGTAGTTCTGTAACCTCCGTTACGTGAACGACGAACGGCCATCTAAATCATATCCACTACACACAGCTTAGTATCGATCCAGACGGATTCTACGATTGTCCTCGGCCGTTTTCTGGGGCGGTATTGGTAGACCCCCATGATACGACCTAGTACGCTGGTTATGATAGCTGTTCGATTCCATATCTGCCGTAACTTACGTTACGGGATTGGTTTCGATTCCATGTGCGCCGTAACTTACGTTACTGGATTGGTTTCGATTCCATGTCCGCCGTAATTTACGTTACTGGATTGGTTTTTATTCCATATCTGCCGTAACTTACGTTACTGGATTGATTTCGATTCCATGTCCGCCGTAACTTACGTTACTGGATTGATTTCGATTCCATATCTGCCGTAACTTATGTTACTGGATTGGTTTCGATTCCATATCTGCTGTAACTTACGTTACTGGATTGGTTTCGATTCCATATTTATCGTTACTTATGTTACTGGTTTGTTTTCGATTCCATAACTGTCGTGACGTCCATTACTGGTTTGGTTTTGGTTGTGTATGTGTGTCATATGTCATGGGAACATTCATTATTAATACACGGACCATAGATTTCAATTAATCGAATTCATTCCATCTAGTTTCCATGAAGTCCACTAAAGCTAGGATACCCAAACACGCATACTCGTCCTATACGCATGTTGCATTATCAATCAAGCTCACATATTTAGTTGTCCTTTTGTTGTTGGTTTGAATTAGGATTTAGAGCCGTTTTCAAGATTCTCTCACTTATATCACAGCTTGTCAGTTTAGTTTATTGGCAGGAGGAAACGATTTTGATATATAGTGACTTAGTAATAAAATTCTCAAATAGTCGCACAAAGATCGCCGAGGGGTTGGTTGCTCAAAGGTGGCTCAAATGAGGCATAAGGGGGCACAAGCATTGCCGCGGTTACAGAATGGATGCACAATGGTCGGCCAATGGTTGCCATGTAATAGAGGATATTAACATGCCCGGAAATGGCAGTTTTGGTGGTCAAGGGAGGCACAAGGATCGCTGGAGCAGTTACATGGTGACATGATTTTCTGGGTTTAGGTGACCACTGAGCGTCCTGGCCAGTTGTTGGTCACTCATCGCGATCGGTGGTACAAAGGTCGCCATCTTATGTAAAGGGGGCATAATAAGCAAGTGAGGGACACTGTTTATACCTGACATTTGAGCATATTGCTTTAGTTACATTATTGGGTGATACATAGAATCTCCACCTCGTGTCTGTTGATACCAGTGTTATCCTACTCGTTGATAAAAGGAACCAAAACCTTCGGCAAAGCCTCTGATTTTGGATACTTTTATCAACTCGTAGGATAACATTGGTATCAAAAGACACAAGGTGGCGATCCTCTATATATCAACCTAGTATAAGGTGGTAAATATAAGTTTCTTAAATTCTGTAAAGATGGACAGCATAGAATAAAGTGGTATTCATCACCAATGCATAGGTTACAAAATTGCACATTCTATTATTTCTATCTACATTATGCCATCTGCCAGTTTCTATGGGCTTTCAACATGAGTCATTGCACTATATAGTGTATGTGCCATTTGGGGATATTCTCGTAAGACCATTCAAATTAGTTATCAATGTTAGTGTGAAACCACTTTCACACCGCGACTCTCATCAATTGACAATTCATAGCGGAATGGGACTACACTGTATCCGGAGACACAGATCAATGTATACCAGGTATAACATCCAGACTCAGGTGTGACACAGGCATTCTTAATACAATTATATTCCACTTTCCACTACAACATAATCAGATTTACCTGAATTTGAAACTTAGGTATGAAAGGTTCGACGTTAACTGGCCATGGGACGAATATCTGCAGCCAGTCACCTGTGTGTGTTGTGTATTGATACGATGATCGAAGTACGATCAATAATATATGGCCTGCCCGAATCAGGTCGCCCCTGGCTTTCATTAACATGACAGAAGTCGTAACCGTTACGTCGAGTTCTCGGCGCATGTGAACTAACGCGGACGATGCCGAATTATTCAGTACATACGCACGGTTAATCAAAACGAGTACACCTAAACTTGAGAAGTACATTTTATTTATTTCAGGTGGGCCAAAGTGTTCAATACGCTATAAGCCAACCATGAACCTGTCGACGACGCCAGTACCGGAGTTTACGTCACTTTACGACGTCGGCTGGGACAGCACCGCCACGGTCGAGACGTTCAATGTGTCAAGCAACGAAACGCTGAGAGTCGAGCTGTACAGGGTCAGTTTCATTTTAATATATTTGTCACCGTTCGAATTATTATTGCTTGTATTGTGGTAAAAAGTAAATCTGACCGTCGCTACAATATAAATGACGCCATATTTACGTCTTCTTGCTCATGTGATCATGATACTGTCAATATATATATATATATATATACATATTTTAGTTAGTCAATCTTTGTGATCATTGTTATTATAGGATCTATGTATATGTATATGTATATGCATATGTGTATGTATACTGCAATATGTATAGATACTAATGTATTAATAGCGTGTTTGAACTATCATATGATAAGTAAATTAAATAAATGCATGACAGGTTTGATAGGGAACTATTTGTTTCGGGAAAAGATGTGTGACGTTCATGCATGTGAAAAACAAAAACAAAAACAAAAACGAGAAAATAATTATTGCCTCGAAGCAAAGTGGGATAGCATCTCATGGGTCATTAATGAAGTCATGCACCGTCTACCCGAGCGCTCAAATAATAAACGATGCATCGGCACGGGGCCGAGAGATTTACAAAGAAATGATCTTACCGGAGATTAGTATCGTTGTTGATTCGAGGGATCATATTGTACATATTGTGTTGAATCAATCGTTGACCAATTCGCCAGGCACTTCCGCACAAAAAAAAATGACACTTTTCTAGAACATTAACCGATTGGGAAAATATAGCTGTAAACATGATACACAGCTGATAAACGTCCCCAGAATAGTTCATGCTCAATATCCCTCGCAATGTGGAAACGGTCGGTAAATGTTCGGGAATGTCGTATAATGATTCTACTAAAACTATGACCGAGAGAGTGCAGCGTAGTCCTAATGGGTATGCACTAGTAAACAGGGTACGGTGAAGTGCACACTAAACACTGCATATGTAAGATATGTGTGTGGAAGAATCAGCTATGCATGTTTGATTGACGGAATACAGTACACTTCAATTAAGTATTAGAAGTGCTTTGAGACAAATGAGAAGTGTGAACACAAACAGGGGTGTGGGAGAGCGGGGTGTGCTGATTCCATATAGTCTACTAGGAACTAAAGGTGGTGTTCAATTGACAATCTTGGACGCACATTCTAGACATCCTTTCTAGCTGTTCTGTCTGTACTTTCTGTCCGACGTATGCGCAATTACCAAGGATCAACACTGCAGTGTAACTGCGCATGCGTCGGACTGAAAGTTACCAAGGATCAACACTGCAGTGTTTTGCAGAATGAACAATTACCAAGGATCAACACTGCAGTGTAACTGCGCATGCGTCGGACAGAAAGTACAAACAGAACAGCTAGAAAGAAGCAGCCCCCTGTCCAGAATGTGCTTCCAAGACTGTCAATGGAACACCACCTAAATAATTATTATACGTATAATGTGATTGTTTTATGAGAATAAACCGTTCTGTTCTGTTTTGTTCTGTTCTGTTCTGTTCTGTTCTGTTCATTAACACTTTTGTTTTGCAGAATGAACAAATCGCCTTCCTCATCATCCTATTATTGCTCATTGTTGCTGGAAATGCCATCGTTTTGGCGGCCATTGCCTTGTCACGTGAGCGAAGAAGGTCCCGGATGAACTTCTTCATTATGCACTTGGCACTTGCAGGCACGTTATTGAAATACATGACCGTAATTAATATTTCCTAAAACGCGAGATAAAGTACGTACGTGTAGAGATTTAAGTATAGAAGAGTAGGTCAAAAACGTCGGAGGCAATATTTATTTATGATTTCTTAATAAATTTAATTTGTAAATATGTTATTTATAATGTGTTGTTATTCAGTTGCTGATTGGTATTGATTTATGACAATTTTAGTGATAACAGTATATCAAATTGTGAAACTAAATTACACCGGCTAGCAGCGAATGAATGAATCATGCTATACATATTAATTTGCAAGTATTCCATGAACTAAAAGTTGCCTTTATTGTATACAATATTTCTGATTCCTGTGGCTAGGTTGTACGAGTTACCGATATTTTTCATTTCATTTAAGATTAATTAAGATGTCATATGCATTCTGCTCACCATCCATAACAGCAAGAACACGAATCAAAGAATTAATGATACTTCAAGCCTTAATACCATAATTACCCCCATAATATCTCAGAATAGAAAATATGAGGAAATAAGCCACAGTTTCACACGTAACATGGTAACTATCTTAGTCGATAAAAGACGTGTGCTTTTCCTCTACACGTATCTAATTAGCTCCGATGGAAATACTAATTTAGAGATCATGTAGGCGTAAAATACCATCTGGTTTATTCTTTCTTCCATATAAGTCGGTGTAAAAATACGTGTTTCATTTTACATCGAATTAAACTGTTTTTAACTGTCACTGTCATTTCAAATATTTCAGATTTACTGAATGGTCCCCTGAGCGTAATGATTGACCTGTTGTATAAAGTGACGTTGTACTGGTACGCTGGTGACGTCATGTGTAAGCTTACACAATACACGCGGGTGAGTATTTTCTATTTTATTAGTTGTATTTTCGTTTTAGAGCCGCTTTCAAGATTATTTCATTTATCACGGCATTTCAGGGCACAAGGAAACCAGCAATATCCGTATAGTAGCTCATATAGCGCTGGATGTTGCAGTAAACCTGCGAGCAGCGGCTGGTACTGGCACACAAAGGATGCTAACTGCATTTACAGACAGCGTCTCCTATCAATATTGCAACATATCAATAAACGTAACTTTCACGAGGCTCCCGGGACAGGATTTTAACCCGGGACCTTTGGCTCCGAAAACCTGACATTCTCCCATTGCGTTACCACTCGCGGGGGCGAGTATTGTCTGTGTGAATCCGTGAGCATGCCACTTCCGGCTTATTGTCCGTGTGTGTTATCCAATGACTCTCCACTGATGATAGTGTTTATGTCATACGTCAAATGACATTAGAATACCAATATGAATGTATGTCTATTTCGAGGACGATTATATTAACCGCAAAACACGCATTTACCCTATTACTGTCATCACTGATTACCTCGTCCAGGTAATAAATAGAGGATGTGGTTTAAATAACTTGTTTATGACACACATTTCTGACTGTCTGATGAGCCTTTCATCTGCAACTCTAGATATTACATCTTGCTGTAGATGAAACCATTCAACTATTTTCATCATGTAAATCCCACATTATTTTATTATGCAGTGGTATATTTCCGTAGTACTTCCGTATCGTGTTGGCTTCGTAAATGATCGTATACATGCAGTTCTTAAGAAACATGTTTCCCCACAATATCATTATTATGATACCTCTTTAAGTGGCTGAAGTAAAGTTTATGTTAACTTTGATGTTATTTTTTAGGCGTTAAACATAATTTACATCAGTACGTTTAGATATTTTTGTATGTAGGCGTTTATAGGTCTACTTGATTTTTTAGAAAATGAAATCTACCTTAACTATAATGATGATGTTAAATATCTACTACTACCATATACTCACCAAGGTTAATATTTACTCGGGAATATGTGTTTAGTCAAAATAAACCGCAGTTATGATCAATTATCTTAATATAATAGGACCATGTAAATCTTGGGATTCGAACCCGATGTTTCTATATTTAATGTGAGTAAACACTCTACTAACTTAGCCACATGGTTAACTCTTCATATGTCTAGGCGTATTTATATCAAACACGGTTACATTCATTATAGACTTGACTGACAAGCACAGTGTAAGTACTTTTCATACGTTTACAAAATAACTTGAATATTAAATGAAAATGTAGCCAAAAAATATTGACAATATTGACAGATTGTCATCAACTGTCCGACTACACTCGGTCTAATATATAATCCCTGACGTGCAACTTGAAAAAGCATTAATATCATACTTCACAAAGTAGATACATGATATTGATGTCCGCCAGACAGATATATACACGGCTTTAATACCTTGTAATAGTCTCGGGGGAATGGCAATAGCTTACAATTACGAGCGGATCGAGATAACACTACACATCGCTTCCAATACTGCTTCAAATGACAGACACTTATACTATTAGGTTGTTTATCTATACTGTATAGCTTACGACGCGTCTGATAGGGTGTGATTTCCAAACAAGCTGTATTAATACCTGGAACCGGGATGTATATTATTATCCTATATGTTCAAGTGCGAAACGGTCGTTAATTGGAGTAAATGTGAATTAATGAATCATTTATCGTTTGCGTTTGATTACGCAATACGGACGCAGGTTATAACGTACGTTTCAATCAGGGATTGAAACACCTTTATTTGACAAGCGGTAGAAATATTGACAATAATATAATCACAATGTTCTGGACTAATCCTTGCTCAATTGGGACGGTTTAGACAGCAATTTGGGAATAGTGTGGGATAGGTTTGCGTCAACAGATTAATTGCTATATTAATCGGCTGAGCTGAAATACGTGCCTAGAAAAATAAGGATTCAGTTCCACTACCGGCGGGACTAAAACAAGTTTTGTTTTCAAACTTTTCATGTACATATTTATCTTACCTAATAGATTCCACTTGTTTCCAGATAAAGATTCCTGCACAACTTTATTTATTTTACTTTAAAGGTACCCTGTCGGTGTGAATTTTCTAGGATTTTCAGGCATATACAGGTCATCTTTAAACACTGATAACTTTGTTAATAATCATCTCGCACTAAATAAATTAGTATGTTTGTGTTTGTCTGAGACCCAAGTTACTAGTTGGTAAATTCACTTATGCATACAACCAATCGGGAGTCTGATAAAGCATGTTTATGATGAAAATGTATTTGTTTTTTTTAGTCATAATTTTCCGATGTGTGAAATGTCAGTTGAATTTATTTTAGATAAATACATATTATTTCACACAAATTGTTGATATTTAATCATTCACATGTATACTATTCATAAAGAAAATGAAACAATTGCAAACTGTTCCGTAAATCCTGTGTAAATCGTGATAACGTAAATATAGTGCTATTTTTAGAAATACCAAAATTTGCTCATATCCGTTGATATGAACACAGATAACTTTGTTAATAATCATTTCACATTAAATAAAGTGACATCTTAGTGTTTGTCTGGGACCCAAGTTACTGTCTGGTAAATTTACTTATGCATACAACCAATTCGGAGCCTATTGAAGAATATTTATGAACGAAAATAAGGATGGATAGTTTGGACAGATAATATGAGGGGATATACTTATTTCTTTCATGTGTAAAATATGGACATTTAAAAATGTAATGGTGCTCATCACCAATATCATTTAGTTGACAAAGGTGACATATTCTTATGTATGGGTGTGTTATTCCATCTTCCTGTTTCTATTGGTAGGCGATATGTTGAAGTTCGAAAATGGAGTAAATGTATAGCTTTTGAGCGGTGTATAAATATGTTGCGTACTGCCTTTAGTAACTGATAGGTTATTTGACGAATTCTCAATGTTTGAGGACTGCAAGACTATGTTATTTAACGTTCTACCAAAAGAAAGTTTTAACCAGGAAGACGAAACAGGATTTGCATATTGATCACGCCAGCTGTAGCTAAGACCAAAATCATTGCGTAAATTACGTATGCATGTCATATGATATCCTCATGCTTATCTTCTAGTTGGGAAACATCCAAGTCAATAAAGTCAACAATAAAGTCAACACATTTAAGGATAGACTACAGGGCCAGGTTTTGCTATATATTTGGCCATCAAAAACTGACTTAAGCCCCTTTATGAATACCGGCCCAGGTTTTTTCCAAGTGGCAACAGCTTTGTAATGTCACGTAAAAATTCAACTGGAATTACTGTCTCTCATGGACGGACATTCTAGTCGTCAGATGTAAGAGGCTGCCCACATTGGGCTGTATACTCCCAAAGGAGTTGAGAAGGAAAGTGAGAGCGCTCTGATCTATTGACCGGGGTAATGTAATAATGTAGCGCCGTGAGCAAGCTTTCGAGCGTGAATTCGGTGCGATATAAACGCTCACATTATCACTATTGCGCTACCTTCACTGGTAGAAGTACGGTATTCTGAATATCATAGTGGCTATGATCATTGCGCTACCTTCACTGGTAGAAGTACGGTATTCTGAATATCATAGTGGCTATGATCATTGCGCTACCTTCACTGG
>JAVCKZ010111747.1:0-10257 GCA_034780755.1 Lepetodrilus elevatus | reverse complement strand
AATGCTATATTGTTATGGATTTTATATAGCCTAAAAGTGTATGGTGTAGTAGGTAAACTACACATTATAATAATTACATAACAGTCCTATATACATGGGTGAACAATTCCCACAACATATTAAAGACATACAATCACGATTAATTGAAATAGTTCATGGTCAAACATATTTTACCTAAAAGTATGTACATTTGATTTGTCTACACAATGGCACAAGTATTTTGGGCAACAAGCTACAATTCCACATGTCACACTGGTTTTCAAAATATTCAAATTTTATATAATTTTGTGTTTAGAATGTGGAGATAAATAAGATATGGAAATATTGAAAACTTGTGGGATACTAGTATACAGAAAATGTAGCTTGTTGTCAGAATATATTTGTGCAGACAAATCAAATGTACATACTTTCAGATACAATATATTTGACCTTGAAATAATCAACAAACCATGATTTGTATGCCTTTAAGCACACTTTCACCCAATCACTTTTCTATAACTACTATGCTACATATCATAATGTAGGACAATTCTAGACTTATTGCATATCCAGGGCTTGCTTGCACAAATAAATTATCTTGATGAATTATCCTGTACCTGCCTAAAACTCATCCTCGCACCCCAAGGGTACCTTTAATTACGTTCACACTTCAGTGTGGTATTATGCAGCGAGTCCTGAGCGTAATAAAGTATCCCTGGTGTGAGAGGATGCCTAAAACTATACATTACAGTGACTAAAGCATCAATAGTCTTCTGACTGAGTGTGATCATATCATTATGTACATCTTGTCACTATCATGTGATATGCTCAGTTTCCCAATTTGTGCAAGTGAACCTTGATATGGCTGTATGAAGCAGGTTGTGAGGCTGTATGAAGCGGGTTGTGAGGGTCTATGAAGCGGGTTGTGATTGCGCTGATCTATGCTTAGTTGTTATTTGTTTCAAATGTAATTTTTGCTATTTACACTGCAAATAAAAAATAATCCATCACATATTACATGTATATGTATTGTTGATTTTTGTTTTACAAAGCGGTTACTGGGTAATATGTGTGTATGTGTGTGTGTCTCTGTGTGTGTGTGTACTCTGTGTGTGTGTGTGTGTACTCTGTGTGTGTGTGTGTACTCTGTGTGTGTGTATGTATGGGTGTGTATGTATGGGTGTTTGTGTGTGTGTGTGTTTGTACTATCTGTGTGTGTGCATGTACTATCTGTCTGTGTACTCTATATGTGTATATGTGTGTGTGTACTCTGTATGTATGTATGTGTGTGTACTCTGTATGTGTGTGTACTCTGTATGTGTGTGTATTCTGTATGTGTGTGTGTACTCTGTATGTGTGTGTGTACTCTAAATGTGTGTGTACTCTGTATGTGTGTGTGTACTATGTGTGTGTATGTACTCTGTATGTGTGTGTGTACTCTGTATGTGTGTGTACTATGTGTGTGTGTGTACTCTGTATATATGTGTGTACTCTGTATGTGTGTGTGTACTCTGTATGTGTGTGTGTACCCTGTATGTGTGTGTATGTACTCTGTATGTGTGTGTGTGTACTCTGTATGTGTGTGTGTGATATATGTGTGTGTACTATGTGTGTGTGTGTACTCTGTATGTGTGTGTGTACTCTGTGTATGTATGTGTACTCTGTGTGTGTTTGTGTGTACTCTGTGTGTGTTTGTGTGTACGCTGTGTGTGTTTGTGTGTGTGTGTGTGTGTGTGTGTGTGTGTGTGTGTGTATTGGGGAAAAGGGGGGGTTATAATTGGTCAACAATACTCAACATTAATTTCATAATACAATCGCAATCTTGCCGTACTGACCGGTCAAATACCTCCACGTGTACACCACTGTCTGGACTATTACACTGACCCGGTGACCTATCATGGTTATACAACTGTTGACGTTCGTAGCACCTTGAAGACATGTCTAGGCGGATTGAACAAATAAACTTTGAATAATTCACAAGCCAACATATAACTGTCACTTTCAAATTGATAAAGGAAGCGTGTAACTATCAATTAAATTAAGATGTATCTGATAAGGACTGCGTGTGTCAACAACATATCCTCACGGTGGTCAAGCAATATAACATTATGGTCAGATACGATGGCCATATCGGAATAAACGAGAGGACTGACCATTCCTCTATCCGTTTAAAGGTAAGATGGCCATATATTTAGTTCATGAATTAACTGAATACGTGCCTAACTTAAACTATGCTGACATGTATTGTCTATGTATTGAACGAATGTAAAACTATATGGCAAAGTTGTTAGTAGCATAACAGAGGCAAACATGAACAAGACAGATTATTGTAAAAATGCCGTATGTTCAAGCGCATTTTCCTGAAAGTACGTACATTTAATTTTGTCTACACAAGCATTGGGCAACAACGAACATTTTCCGCAAGTCCCATTGGTTTTCAATATTTTCACATTTTATTGTATTTTCTTATTTTTCTTTATCTCGGGACAACATATGAAAACAATGAAAACCAGTAGGACATGCAGAAAATATAGCTTGTTGCTCAATACTACTGCGTATCAAATGCACATACTTCAGGTAATACACGGTTGATCATATGAAATCGAATATGTAGCCTAAAAGAAATAGTGATTGCATACTTTTTGTGTAACGAGAGAAGTAGTGCCGATACAGATCCATGTACCTACATTTACCCATGCTTTAACTAACATTTTAGTTGGTTAATACACGGACAAAAACAAAGGAGCCATGGTTTAAATATAATTAATATCCTCCAACGGTTTCGGAATTCAATCAGAAAGAATAGCTCGCGCTTTTCTAAAAGCCATGTGAGCCATAATGTCGCCGAAAACCATAGTCACAATTCCTATATATAATAGGCCTATTGCTGACACGGCCTACAATGTATCACGTATTTAAAGATGTCTGGTCACTCATTGACTTAAATCGGTGGATATCATGATCAGATAAACAGTTCACGCTGTTCATTAAATGATTGACCATGCATGGCTTCTATTATCACAGCTATCCTTCATGTCCACAGTGGTGTTCCCCTGGGGTGGGGGTGGGGGATGTGAGAAACACCCAAATAACCCCCTCTCTCCTTAATTACTACCCCCGGGCTCATGTGTTAATCGAGTAGTTTGTGACAAACCATCGTTATTGTGTATGCTAATAAACTCACATCTGTTGTCAGTCGAATCCAATGAAAGTCTGGCATGAATATCCACTTAAAGCAAATGTACTCAAGTATGATATAGTTAAATTAAACAAATTATGGTATAGTTAGTATTAAACAAAGTATGATATAGTTAGTATTAAACAAAGTATGGTATATTTATTACTAAACAAAGTATGGTATAGTTAGTATTAAACAACGTATGGTATTACTAAACAAGGTATGTTATAGTTAGTATTAAACAAAGTATGATATAGTTAATATTAAACAAAGTATGGTATAGTTAGTATTAAACAAAGTATAGTATAGTTAGTATTAAACAAAGTATGATATAGTTAATATTAAACAAAGTATGGTATAGTTATTACTAAACAAAGTATGGTATAGTTATTATTATTAACTGGTTTTGATCGATAAGATGTAGTGGATATTGAGTCTTCTATAGTCCATTGCCGGAAAATGTGTTAGATTATACCATTGTCATGATTGTGCACCTGTGCAAATACAGTAATATGGTAAATATGCTCTAAATGGAATTGGTTATACTATGTATAACAAAATGAGACTGGTATAGTATTGTTCCGTACGTCTATGTAAAGTATAAGCATGAAAACTGCTGATTGCAATGTACCGGTATTTGGCTTTTAAATGACCAGCACATTTGGTTAGACATTAGACATGCCGGTATCATATACTAGTAAGTAACGTTAAGAACATAATGTAGCCTGATTCAGTGCTGATGGACGTTAGTACAGCTGACTGTTGACAGACTGTTGATTTCGCAGTAATAAGACGTGTCTGCTTTATTTCCTTTATTAATTACGATACATACAATAGTTGCCGAACAAAGGCGTCATTTACTGGCTTGACGTGTCCAGGCAGAGGTCTCATCTTCAGGAGCTCTCCTTTCTTGATGTGTCTGATAATTCCTGACACAAGGTAGGAGTCACGGGGCCAAATTAATCTGTAAGATTTGAGAAAAGCATTACGTGCAAACTGAGCCTTGTGAGTATTGTCCGCGGGTAGTCACGCGGGGAGCCGTCGTGTCGGTGTGGGTGAGCGACGAGGGTCAGCTTGTACCACGTGGATAAGCCGTATCCCACTCCTCCGTATCTGACACTAAAGAGGTACCACTATAGAGAACCATATCTCATTCTCTCTCATATCCTCATCTAGAGTACACCAACGACACTGCTAGTAGCGCTACATAGAAATACAATACAAATAACCTACCGTGCATGCACCATCCTCGAAACTAAGGAGGTAATGACTAAACATAACCTCCATCAAATACTCTGGGATATCTAGAAGGTCATTTTTGAAACGAGAGTCGTGGTTGATTATTTATTAACATAAATTAATATCAACCAATCAGGAAGCATTGACCCTTAGATACAGAATGAACGTATAAATTGGTAGCGTGTATAACACATGTACATTGTTAAATACATAGAGAATGTGTTTTGATATCGTTGTTATCCTACGAGTTCATAAAAGCCAAAGGCAAACCATTGTCAGGCACGCTAACTTCATTTCTGGTGTGCCCTTTTAGTTCTCTTGATGTTTAATAGTCCATTCTGTGTTTTTTAAAACAGTTACCGATAAATATATACATGAATCAGTGTATATAGCACAATGCATACATATGCATAAGCACATGGCACACCCACATCTCAATTATGGAGAAATACCTATATTTTTCTGTTATGATTATTACCAATGAAGGTCATAACTCGGAAACACAAGGCTAATTACCATGCTGGATTAATCGTTTTGTAAAGAATGTTCCACAAGAAGCATCAACGAGGAGTTTTCACCATCTTACTAGCATACAATTGTACTGCAGTACTTCTTTTGATACTAAATGTGTCATGGGAACAAAGTGTGTGTAGTACAACAACCAGACTAGTATAGCAATTGGAAGTTGTCGAGAAATCCCACTTGTAAAAGGTCAAGGTCACTTTTAACAGGTTAATAACACATCAGACATGAGATTAAATACCAGTAGATTTTCAGTGAAAACACCTTTAATTTGATATACAATGTGCTATGTTCATTTTGACATTGAAAAAAACCCCATATATTTGACCTTATACAAGTTATAGGTAAAACCTATAAAAATGTCAAGGTCATTTTTGACCGGGTACCACCACTTAGATACCACCACTTATGGATTTGTCTATACTTTTGATATGTTATGAAAAGACACTTGGTAGTTCTAATGGTCATCATATACAAAAGCTCCATGGCAACCTCATCAGTTTTTAAAACAACAAGAATTGTCCCAAGAATTTGTTTTTTATAAATATGTAAATATATAGTTCTAAGTGCACATAATTATCATTTATTTAACAATGTACATTGGTTACATGCTATCAATTTATCATAAGTGCATTGCACAACGTGGATGCTCTCTGATTGATTGATATTAATTTATGTTAATAGATATTCAACCACAACACTCGTTTCAAAAACGAGCTTTCTGAATTGGATTTAATCTGTTAAACATAATTGCATACATTTGTTAAAAAGTGAACTTCGAATTTTATAATAAAAATTACATTCAATTAGCAAGTGGATTTCATCTTCTATTTTATTGTCGTTGCATTAAGTGCATAGTCGATCTGATAATGGTGTTATCAGCCTGGTATAACGTCCTCTTTCAATATTAATGGGAAGGTTTCCAAATCGTAGTGATGCTAAAATGCTTCTGTGTTTTCTTGGAAAGTTTATATTTACATAGTGACAGATTTGTATATCTTGTTTAAAAAGTCTATAGGTACGTAGAATATTTCCATTTGTAGAATTGTTGTCATTGAACACATCCGAATACCACTTTTAATGGCATTAAACAGAAGAGCTAAAGATAATAACGTTTGAAATTTCCATTATTGTTATTTCGTTGTGATTAATAGGTGAGAAGTAGTCTACTGTACAACAATGTAAAATCTGAGTAGATGATGCGGATTAAAATATGTGAAATATTATCCGTATAGAAAATTAACTTCCCTAGCAGAGCGCTGTCATGTAGATTCCCCGTGCAGCAAAGTGTTAACAAGTTGTTGAAGGTACAAGTGACTATATATCTACTAGTATCTCAAAATAGTCCAAATTAATGTCTTGGTCGTGATTGTAAACTAAAAGCAAGAAGTTCCTTAGAAAATAATGCACGGAAAGTGTCATGATTAGCAGCATGAGCAGATTAATACGTTATCAATCTCTTGTTTTAAGCTAAAATTGCTTTACGAGGCTTAATAGGCCGAACACGACATTCGGACGTCTGACACGTTGATCATGACATATCGACGCCCGGACAAGAGGTGGGGCGCAGGGGCGCTCCCAGCACTCTTACCCAGGGGCGTGATGAGGCCGGACTACAGCCGAAACCCTACTCTCATGACGATAATAAATGCATTTTAAATTCAGCTCTTATACTTCTCTCGGCCAACTGCTTATTACTGTTTGTTGTTTATTAATGCATTGGCCGCGATATCTCATCCAATTGTAATAGTGCTGTAGCTCACCTTGTCAAACAAAGCTGGCATGAGACACCTGTTCATTGGGATTATCCGTCTCGCTATCAGAACAGTAGCTATTAAACCTTATTTATTGAATTTATTACTTACTTAAATCAATTTATTTCTGTTAGGAAGTTAATGAAAGCGTCAACCATTAAGAAATACAATACAACTGATATAGTAGCATGTAAAGGTCGTGTTTTGTGTATACATACATGTAGATGCGGCCGTGGTAACCAAATAATATATAGAAACGATATAATAATGTTACTTTTCTGAAATTTGAAAGTTAAAGTTGAATTAATTTTAAAATGCAAATGGTCATACATGAAAATTAATTGGTATATTTACAGCGTAGTTAAGTACAGACGTCCACAGTAGGGCTCTCAGACCAGTGTTCACAATGAAGACAACTTTCTTTCTCATGTTGTATTGCATATTCCACATTACGTATAGCAAAATTAATAAGTCACTAACAGATATTACTGATTTTTCGGCAGATGACATCTCAAAGAAAAAGGTAAATACAGACTTGCATATACACAGTCTGGTGGATCATGACAAGTCTGTACTGTGGCTCTAATCTCGCCATCCCCACACCTTACAAGTTACACGTACAGCGGTATACTAACTGGTGGATCATGAACAGTCTGTACTGTGGCTCTAGTCTCGCCAGCCCCATACATTACAAGTTACACGTACAGCGGTATACTAACTGGTGGATCATGAACAGTCTCTAGTCTCGCCAGCCCCACACCTTACAGCGGTGTACTAACTAGTGGAGAGTCGTCTCTCGCAGCTCTGTCGCCATTTAAATTTAAATTCGGGTACGCCTCGGGAAATACGGAATCTTGCGGACCGATATGACACCTCGAAATAACTAATGATATGATCAACAGTACATAATACATATACGAGTTTATTTGAGAGCCACGAGTATTAGAGAAATGAAGAGTAATACACGATCTTCCATGTGATAACAAAACTTTTCACGAAGGTAATAAAAAATGCTAACAACACAGGTAAGTTTATTATTTTATATATACAGTGTAGATCTACTATTATTCCAACTTTTAAGTTGTCATATTTCCAGTGACAGCAATAACATAATAATAATAATAATAATAATAATATTAATGCATATTTATAACGCGCAGATTCAATGTCGTACACATGCTCATGGGGCTAACAAGGGGTAACAAGGTTAAAATCAAACTGGCGGACAATCTGGAAGGGAAGTAACTGACTGAATTTGCAAGAAGGATTTTCAATCCATTTTGAGTAGCAATCTCAAGTCTTATGTATTATCTTATGTATATAATAACCTGAAAATTTATACTATATTGTAAGTGATTTCTTGGTTATATAATATATATGGGTTTTTGAAAATTCAATATATAAATTATAAAAATTATGTTTTCTTGTCTATATAATCATACATTTTGGACCGTTATTCAACACTGTACTTTTCAAATGGTGACAAACAAAATGCATGTGAGTTGGAAAAAACCCTCTTTGAGGTACTGTTTTATATTTTATTATTAGCTTTTATATAAATTTATGTTTATATGTATATGTAATTGTTCCAAATAGTGTATATTTACTGGTACAAGATCATGTTTTACAGTACATTTAGTACAACATGACAATGTGATTCCGAGTTGGCCTATCACGCAATTGTCCTCAATGAAACGCCAATAATAATGTACCAAATTGTAATCACTGTTCATGGTGTAAAATCGTACACTCATAAAATCGTAAAACTAAAGATTCTTTTTGAGTCCATTCAAGATAAATTGCGATATGCATTGCTAATATCGTATCCTATGCACATTCCTTCCAATCATTAGCTGGCAAGGTTATCCATTATAATATCGTAATTGAATTGGAAAAACCAGGGAAAGTTTATTTTTCTTTATGCTCGGCATTGCTTTCTCCAATTACATACTGGACTACTAGTATTAACTACTGAAAAACAGGATACTGCAAGTATAATATTAGGTTGTAGTTATATCTAATTGTGTGTGTGTGTGTGTGTGTGTGTGTGTGTGTGTGTGTGTGTGTGTGTGTGTGCATGTGTGTGCGAGTGAGTGAGTGTGTGTGTGTGTGTGTGTCACAAGATATATTAATGGTGGGTGGTACAACTTTTCCATCAAACTGATCAATTAATACTAAAATTACAAAATGTTACTAAATGATTTCATCGTAATGTATTCGTTGTAAAATTGATATGGCTATGTAATGATATAATTTGCTCTTGTCAGGCCTGCTCAGGTGGTAAAGTTGGTAGGGCTAGTATCCCAGATTAGCGATTGACTCTATTTCTAGCTCCTAACTTGTTAACTTGTTAATACAATAAAAAAAAAACACCATTATAAAACAGTTTAAATAACAATCCGTACACTAAGTTCCCTATTTTATAAGTTAGAGGGCACTTATAGGCTCCGCCCCCTTGAAGTTATTCACAAACAGGCTCAATCCCTTGATAGGGTATTTGCATTTAGTAAACTTTACTAGCATTATACCAGTAACGGAACGGGAGAGAAACAGTAGCCGTGCTAAAATATAGCTAGCTGCTCACATTTTCTTCAATTTATTCACGATCCAAGCTGAGATTCCGAGAATGGCGACAACGATTCCGCCGACGGTACATCCAACAATTAGAGCTATATTTGATTTCGCTGAGAACAGAAACATAAAGTATATTTACATATTTGAAACGAGGCGGTGATATTATATTATAACGAATGAATAAAATGTGTTGTGTAAGTAAATTGTAGACACGAAATTACGAATCTGATAGTAACAGTATCAACTTAATAATACTTACTCTCTTCATCGTTTTTCTTGGTTTCGCTCTCACCTGCAAATTAGTCAACCACTAAATTAAAAATCTAATGTATTATATTGACTTATTGTTGCTGATCAATTTTCAGTTATCATACCGATTGATTTTATTGTCAACGTAATGAAAATACACAGTTTAGATACAGAATATCTGTAGCAGATGACATTTTCTAAATTCACTCGATAAGATTACATATGTATTGAATGTCTATGTCATACTTCTCTAAAGTCGACAATGTATTACGTTTGCTTAACTATGAACACTGTTTTTATAACGGCTTAATTAAACATATATGTTTAATTTGAGGCCTGAATATCAGATATAATCAATTACGTTGGGTTCTAGATAAGAATAAGCTACATCACGAACCTATGCACTGTTTTATGTCGTCCGCTCCTACTCTGGAAGTTGTCTTCCCTGACGGGCACTGTACACAGGTGGCGCTAGCTGGTTGATCCTGGTACGTGTCCTTCTCGCAGAAGATGCACCTGTTGTTTTCTCCACGAGTTCCAGGGGGGCATTCAGCTGTTGAATTAAACAATTACTTCAAGTTGTCTATTCTTTTGACATACTAGTAGTACTATCCAAGGTGATAGGCTTCAGTTAAAGGGCAAGATTTAGGCTATTAGGAAGTCAAAGTAACGTGGAATCTCGTGGCGAGAAATTTTAGTTTGGGCGCACTTTACGGGAAACTGTAAAGGGATAATGATGTTTTTGATTTTTGTTTACAATAT
>JAVCKZ010111736.1:0-10257 GCA_034780755.1 Lepetodrilus elevatus | reverse complement strand
AGACGTAATTAGTCTCAGATCGAAATTCGTTTGTCCGATTATACATGTTTATCAACTGTGATATTATGCCTTTAAAAGTACTATATTTATATATAATTTTGTTCAACACAAATATATTTTTACGGTCTCGAAGTATTTTCTAGGTATTAAAGTATGATTAATACTGAATATATCGAAATAATTGAAAGTTAATGAATCATAAGGGCCGATATCGTTGAAATAAATTTGAAATGATTCACGTCAACCCACAGGGACAGCCATGTTGAATAACATTACCTACTTTTAATATTTGCAAGTGAAATGATATTGTTAAAGTCATAAAGGTTGATATATAATATTTACATGATATATCAGTATATATTTTTTCTTTTTGAGGATGGAATATTTGGCCTAACTTTGAAAATATATAATGATTAAAAAAAATTTGTATTGATTCGTAGCACTAGCAGATTTGTCCTTTTATAGAATGTGTAATTGTACCTATGTTTGTTATTACTGAAATGACTGAAGCAGTGCGAGCACTATAAGATTACAATAAGGAGAACTCATTCATAGTTGAAGAAGGCAATATGGGATAAAGTTCCCCCTCATTATAACGCTACCAATTGGTATATAACAATAAACATAGCCTTTCACCAGCTCCAATTTTTAGCCTCATATGAACTGACAGTTATTACGATTAGGTGGCATATTTCAAGTTTTACAATTATTAGCAAATATGGGCATGACGAGGGTATAACGAGGGGAAAAGATCAGTGATAATGGGGTCTATTTATAATCATGCTAGGTTTTACATTGGCTTTCCCTCAGTGACTGTTTACAGAGTATTCCAGCTTTGCCAAGCCTGTGAGGTTGTACTTGTCATTTTGTGACATTTCCCTGCCTTAGCTTATCTTCAAAGAAATAATTAGGAATGTCTAATCAATTTCAAACATATAATTTAATTTTCAGGGGAAAATGTCAGATACAAAATATTTATAAACGTATATTATAAGGAGATGTGTTGGTATGTTGATTTTTATTTTCAAGCACATGATATTGGCCTCGTTAGATTTTGAATATATTTTATAGATTTGAAGAGAGAGAAAATATCGTTCTCTAAAGTATTGTTATTTCTGTAAGGTATAAATAGAAAGTCGCTCAGTTAAATCTAATTTCACGAATCCACATTAACATATTTTATTTACTTAATTTTTTCCCATTTGCAACTACAAAAATACATAGATTTCTTTCTACAGCAAATATTTAATTTACAATTTAACCATCGGAATTTCATTTTGCAATAATTTTTATTTCAACATCACATATTTCAGTTCACAAAATTCAAAGATATATTTTTCGTAGCAAATCTTTAGAAAATATTTGCTGGTAAGTAGTTATAGTTGTATTTGGTAGTGTGCAACAGGCATGATATATTATGTACATGATATGTACAACATCTGAACCATCTGAACGTTGCAACAAACTCCGCACACTGGTTAAACAGATGTTAGCCATTATGCGGAGCTCACCACATGTCCAATAAACAGCCTGTTCATGAAGTACGTCTGAAAATTGATATCCGCAGTTCGTGGCTTTGACAAGAAATTCAGTCAATTTGGAACAGAAATATGTTTTGTTTTAAATCGTGGAAAAGGGGATGGAGTTTAACATTTAGTCATCGGTTAATACTAAAAAAAATATACATACCTTTCAAATCTTTCACGTATCTATATTAGAATAGATGCATGCGTTTCCATGAATATTACAGTAAAGTTTTATATTTATTAATATTATCTATTTTATTGAAACTAATTTCATCTATTATTAAAATAAAACATAGTTTTAATATTTCACTGCATAACATATATGCGCAATATGGTTTGACATGTTTGAATTATGATTATGATCAGAAAATATATTACAGTATTTTCAGTTAAATATTATATACCAGTATATGTGTAAAGTATTAACACTGTTTACTTAATCAAGACCTGCCTGTGATGCTATCTAATGCAATCAATAGACGCAATTACTTTATAACGCCAAATTACTTTTTATTGTCAGTAGCCTTAATTACCTAATAGCTAATGAGCAGCCATGGACATTTTGTCTACTGGTGGGTGGCATGTTTGAGGGAACCCGCCATCAATGTATCACGGGTCTGTGTTAGGGTTTCAGGGATACGCATGGCCCGTTCTGTGTTGTGGAAATTCAATACAGATCGCGGGGTCACAAATGTTACATTCCTTTTATGTCACATTTTCCTGTCACCGTTGAAATGTACATAGTCCGTATCACTGGAGTGACACATTGAAATTGGCAATAACGTGGCTATTGATACAATCTGTTGTTTGCGGAATATAACAACATTTAATTTTCTTATTTTAATTCTGATTCATGGTAGTATTTCCATTTCATGACACACATTTTTTTCTCTCTCTTATTTTCATTCAGATTCATGATAGAATTTCATTTCATATTTATTTAATTCCTACCGGTATATTTTGTTTTCACAAACATGAATAAGAAACAATTATTCTAATGTCAATGTCGATATTATTTGATCAAAGAGTTAGTGAATACAAATATAAATTGTATTAAGGACAACCCATGAGTTTCTCTACAAACATTTTCACAGAGCTGTTTAAAAAAATTACCACGTATGCTTAAAAGCGTCTGAGTTATTCAGAAATTGATTACTAGGACAGAATCCAAATCTGTCCCTATTTTACTCAGGAATCCGCGTAGACAAGTGGTTCGGAGTCTTCATCATGTTCATGTGATATCAAGAACACATTTCATTGGTCTTTGGTTCCTGCAAGCTCCACACACTGTGTAAATGTCGGAACCACTCCTGTAACCGTTCTTTTAACCCTCTCCCTGCTGGATTAGGCACAGGCAGTTGCTCTTAGAGGGCATCTCTGGTTGCCTTCAGCATGAAGAGGGTTAAAGCTACGCAATACCGCCTCTAAAATTCAATGTTGTATAATCAGTGCATTAGAAAACCGATATTGTGGTACTTATTTATTGATTGCGTTACTTTTTGTTACTTTTTGTAATTATTATCATAATATTGTGTATACCGGTAGTTATTGATACAAGTTTGTATTTTCCCAGAGAAATATTTATCTCATTATCAAATTTATAACATAAACGTGGTAAATGCATTTTATTATTCTCAATTCTGGAGAAAAGTAAGAAGATATAGATGAGTTGTATCTATCATTATAAATAGCATATAAAATAAAATAGGAAGGATACACATTTAACAATAAGATATTGCATGTATATGGCTCATTTTTATATAGCTCATAAGTAACTTATGGCATTTATGACAAATATATATATACCGGTATATAGAATTGTATTTGAAATTATATCGCTAAACATAATACTAGCATACTAAAAATAAAAAATAAATTGATTTTTTTTTTTAGCCTCCTCAATCATATCAATCTACCAACGTATATATTGTCATTTTTAAGTTCTTGCCTACTTTTTAAATATTTTTTTTTAACCAATTACATCTAGTAGTCCACGTCTATCATTCACGTTAAGTAAACAGACATGTAACTGACAGGCTATATTTATTGAGTACTGAGGCTGTTGCTAAGTGCTGTATTATTACATAATGAAAGGTAATTCCAGTGATTTTCTGCAACCAACAAATGTCACAACATCTACTTGGCTTGAATTAGTGACCAGCCGGATTAATAGTATTAATAATTAACACAAAGCATGCAATTAGTACTGATTATATCTATCATTGTATCAAGTAAATGTACATTAAAAATTTAGATAATAAATAAGACATTTTTAGGTGTGGAAGTTCAGTGTGGCCTAATGAAGTTCATATGGTATTGGCTGTATTTAAAGTAGAGGTTGAATATTTATGGTTTTGGAAAGTTACACTTCAACCAAATGTATGTCACACATCAGTCACACAGTCATACAGTCACACATCAGTCATACATCATTCACACATCATTCACACATCATTCACACATTATTCACACATCAGTCCATTTGTCACGCAACAGTCACACATCAGTCACAGATATCGGCCAAATAATAGTCACATAGCCAAACAATAGTCACAAATGGTCACAAGCCACATATCAGCCACAATATCAGCAACACAGCTAAACATCAGCCACATCATTGGTCACAACACCAGCTACAACACCAACCAATCATGAGTCACAGCATCAGCTACAACAAACCAATCATGAGTCACAACATCGGTCACAACATCAGCCAAATATTAGCCACATATCAGTCTCACATCAGCCAATCATCAGCCACACAGTCACACCTGTTGGTGCCATTCTCTGTACACATGGTACATAGGGACCATGATGGATGTTCCAGTCTTGTCTAGTACCAGAGATCAGATTTCAAACTAGGCAGACATTTTACATGTTAACCTTCACCATGCTGGGGGCGACTATGAGAGCAGTGATTTATTTTTTAATCATGGAGCAGGTAAAGGTTTACAGAATGCAATAACTGCTACTATAAAGCAAAATTGCACAAGTTTTAGTTGTGTATTAAAAAAATATTGCTATTTATCTGATACTGGATTCAAATATAACATTTTTTATTTATGATTGTCTGTGAATATTGGAATGTTATTTTTCTTAAGTTTATAGTACATTATTTATTTTATTTAAAAAAAATTTAATGTTCATGTTTAGAGCCGCTTTCAAGATTGTTTCACTTATTTATACATAACTACTGGTTGTATGAAGTTGAATCAGTAATATTCTACTTTTAGTACTAAGATAACTACATTTAGATCTTCCTCATTGAGGTAAAATTTGCATGGTTGAATACTTTCGTCTTGCATGAGCAACTGATCTTTCAGATACAGCCATTTTTTTTCAGAATAATAAATCCTCAGATACTATAATATTTGACCTAATATAATTTTTCATGACTAATATCTTATTCGGAATAAAATTATTAAAAAACTACAGTGCCTGTTGGCTCATTTGTGTTGAATGACAATCTTTTCATTTTATTGTAATAAAAATAACATCAGCAAACAAAATACTGAATTTATTCATGTGGACTAACTACCGGTAGTATAAGAGAAAACAAATTCCAATTTGTAACAGAAATCGGTGAGCACATATATTTATTTATGTCTTCTTTCTGAATCGGGTGAAATGTACACTGTGTGTATGATATAATTAACATAAGCACCCTTCTATGGTAGGGGGTAATCAATAGCTTTGGCTATAGATCATTTCCCCACTTGTCTTATGTGGATAAAGATTGGGTTGCTGTCGTTGTACAATGCCTATTGATTACAATGTATTTCAGGTCTGGGCTACCCTGTGTGAAGGCATTGTTTCAACGCTTTTGAAATATACATGAAATATACAACCTCCACTGATTTCACTTGTCAGTTGATTTTTTATTATTTATTGAATTATTTTTAATTGACACTGGTGGTGATTTTACTCCAGTTTTTAGATTGTTTAAGTCTATGTATAATCTAATTGAATATTTATATAATGTATATAGTCAGAAAATAAGAACACAAAGACATTTGTTTTCTTATCCATATTATGCTATCTTTGGTCGAGATGTGTTTTATGAGTGTGGGTTACAAGAACAAAATCTGTTTACAATCTCAGTTTTATTTGCGTAATAATATCAATATTTATGTAGGGAGTGAGTTTATGTAACGTAATGTCAATGCTACATCTGTGTTAGGATTTCAGCGATATTATTGCAATGCTTAAAGGGGGAAGATAACCTGCAACATCTATATAAGAACAATCTCTGGTGCAGTTAACCCAGGGATTTTAAAAATATATGTGTACTGTAAGCAGACACTAAATATATATAGCCCTACATGTGAAATTGTATGGTCTACTCTGTAGAGAAGATATCATGATAACCTAGGATTTGTTTATAGTCTAAAACTGCAATACCGTATATACCCACTAATTTATTATAAATAATGTTGATTTCAAAATATAATTATGATATATTACCAAGCTAGTTATAAGATACATTGATTTTTATTACCACGCACAACGTGCATCATTAAATAAATAAATATTATTTAAAAATCTATTTTGTTAAACCTATTAGAAAAAAAAATTGCATTATTATACACACATGTACAATACCGTACTGTAACAATATTATGATGCAATTTTTGTCACTATCGCATCAGGACGACCCAATAGCTCATTAATATTACAACAATTTCCTTATCGACCAAGACATGCAATCTCGAGGTCCTTATACTGGAGCAAGGACAGCCATGCCCATCTCGGCTTACTGGTCATTTCGGCTTACTGGTCATTTCAGCCCACTGGTCATTGTGCTAGCCTGGGGGGATGGTCAGTGGACATTTCCAACCCTCCTAATGAAAAAAAAATCCTGCTGCTAGCGCTACCACAACTCACTGTTATCTAGAGTGACAGCTGTGAAACCAATGTATATTACTTCCCTCGTTATAACGCCATGGATTATGCAACAAAATGTCGTGGATTTCGAGAGGTCTATCTTTACATGCTTACATTTCTTTTCAAACTGAAGAAAATTTGTTTCTAAATATGGAAAATATTTTTTTGATATAATTGCAACAGCTGTATGAGGGATGTGTTATAATGAGGGGAGATGAAATTTATCCCAATTTTTCATGCTAGTTTCCTCTCTGTTTGTGATTAGCTTTTTCCTGATTGGAAGAACCTGTTGGTTTTCATTTAATGCAGCGGCATAAAATAATACATTCCGTGCAGTTTGACTGAAATAGTTTCAAATGATTTAAGAGAAACGTTAAATCATTTGTTGGAAGCATCAATTCTAAGGAATATTTACCTGTTTTGAAATAAATATTTTAACTCATAATGATATTCAATGAATTTACTATAATAATTCATTATAAACACCCATCATATTTAACATTACCATACTAAATAAGGAGCTAACTATTACTCTTCATATATCTATAATCTAACTCATATATTTGTTATTTTAATGCTATGTAGTATGTCAGTACTAGTTGGTGTTCACAGGTTTACTGTAACATTGAGCAATAAATTGACAAGTAATGATATAAGTGAAAGAATCTTGAAAGTGGCTCTATACCCCAATTAACAAATAATACTGATAATAACATTATACAGCATTTATGTTACCTTCAGCGGGGAGAGCGTTAAGCATTGAAATAATATTGTCAAATTTCTGGTGACATTTGCCAAGGCACAAGTTGGTAAAATTTACGAGAACAAATAAATGGTGCAACTGCAAGAATTCATTGTTCAGGATTGATTCTAATAAGTGGCTGCAATCTTGGAAGGAATCCCAATGTAAATGCATCCATTACCCTGTGACTTGGATAAAGCACCTGAGGCACAAATTACCTCGCATTCAGTATAGATTTAGTGAATATGTACAAATCCCTTATTAACATATTAGATAAGCAATCCTTTTGGAAACGTCTTGATATAACGTACGTATCATAGCAATAACATAAATATATAATACTTAAATAATACTTCATAATTTTGTTGGTTATCATTTACCGGTATATATTTTTTGTTAGTGTCGCTTTAATCATTATAGATAAAGTTCTACCTTTGAAAAAAAAATGTTGATCTAAGTTTCTTTTGATATTTCCTGACTGCTTCTTGGTGCAAGATGCACTTTGAATTACCCTTGGAAAAAAACCTTATCTTATTGCATCCAGAAATCCAGAGAAGATTGGTAAAACTGATAAAATTTATATATTTTGTGAAATAGTAAAGGAATTTTAAAATAACATAAATATATTTAAAGAAAAATATACTTATAGATATAACTTCTGAATGTTGATGTTCAGATATTCACAGTAAAAAAAAAGTATAAAGATTTTTTTTAATACACTGCATAGCGTTGTATGTGTTGTTATAAATAGGAGTGATTTATTTTATTTTAATTTATTTTAATTTATTTTAATTTATTTTATTTTATTTTATTTTATTTTATTTTATTTTATTTTATTTTATTTTAATTTTATTTTATTTTACCTTATTTTATTTTATTTTTTAAATTATTTTTTATTTTATTTTATTTTATTTTATTTCATTCATTCATTCATTCATTCATTCATTCATTCATTCATTCATTCATTTCAATTAGTGATTTAGTTATTCATTCATTCATTTGTATTATTTTTATTATTTATTTGAGGGATTGGGGAAATATATCAGTTGAATGGTCATTGTTGTGTTCCTGGCACAATTTCCTGTTCCACGTTCAAATCCTGCCCAGAGGCTTGATGTTGTCTCGGAATCATGAATTATTGGAAAATGGTTCCTGGAAGACATGGGACCTAATCTGTATGCATAATGTCCAATTATCAGCACAATTTGGTCGCCTGCATCAGCCCTGGCTTATGGATTTTACGGTCACACATGATGGAATAAATTAATATTCATCTGGTCAACAAGGTTATGAAACATCTTTTTAGTACAATTTCATACTCAACTCGTGTTTTGCACTCAAATCCAAAATCAAAATGTGAGTATGAAATCGTACTCAAAAAGATTTCATAATATAGCCGTAGGGTCTTATTTCTTAAATCGATATACAATGTTCATTCCAGAAATTCATGTGAAGTATTCCAAGTGGGTTTTTACAATTTTTGTAATTTTCTTTTAATTTCTAAAAATAATGATAACCAATATGATATTAGGTGTTACGTTTTTAGTGCTTTTTGAAGACATCTCTCACAGGAATGAGATCAAAGATTTGGGGTCATAAGCATTGAGGAGTGGCGTTGGAGAAATCCACAGCCGTAATTATATTGGTATCGATCTACCAGCCTGTGTTGTTCTGTAACAACTTTAGGAGATAGGCTTTTTAGACACATCTAATGATTAATGTCACATTATTTTCAATATTATGTGGTGGCTACTTCGAAAGACTGTTTGGATTATTGTGTTATTCGATGCTGAATTAAGAGGCCTGTGTTTGTTTATTTATCGATGGTTACTTTTATGGGATGGAATACCAGCCTACTGGGACTAATTCAGTCTCATTTCTCATTTACTTGAGTGTATCCGTTCTATATAAGATTATGTGATTTTAATTAATTTAATATTACAGTAATTTACTGCTATAACATTTAAGTAAGTGTAAAAATAGGAATGTTTTAGGCATTCTTGATTTGTAATTTGTTATCTTTTTATCAAGAAATTGGCTTGAAATTGGAATTATAAATATTTTATGTGCAATCTCAAAAAGTTTAATGTGGTGTTTATAAATCGAAGTTGATTTTATCTGATGAAATATCCTGCTATATTCGTACTAGTCAATATCATGTTAAGTATATAGCTAAGTCAATATACGGTACTATAAGTAAAATGTAATGAGATTTTTGAAACACAGAGGGTATATAATAGAGAGGAGGGAGAGAGAGACAGAGGGAGGGAGGGGAGGGAGAGAAAGAGACACAGGATAGAGAAAGGAGGGGGAGAGAGAGAGGGAGGGGAGGGAGAGAAAGAGACACAGGATAGAGAGAGGAGGGAGGGGAGGGAGAGAAAGAGAAAGAGACACAGGATAGAGAGAGGAGGGAGATAGGTTTTACCATTGTTGGTACCTAAAGTACAGTTTTTCTTCAGCATTGATTGGTTCAGCATTGGGACTGCAGCGTGTGTCCAGTCTTCAGCGCCAGGCTGATGCTGATCAATGCCTATTGTTCCTCAGCCTTGTATAATGCATGATTTTGTCACATCAATGAAGACGATCTGTTTCTATTACACCGTGCTAGATTGCAGAGATGAGTATACTCGATCTCAGGCTTGTCAATTTCACCACTATCTCTGGAAGAGTGGAATATTGTGGCATCACTCATTCAGGAATTTGTCTTAGTTTTGTAAGGAATGTTTGTGCTTCTTTGTGTTTCATTGATTAATGTTAACCGCGGCTATTTGGTGTGTACTTAAAAACTGTTGATCTTCTAGTTTGAATTTTGAATTTATTGGACATGTTTGTCTCCATTAATATTTTAGCTATGACATAACTATCTCTTGCATAGCGGAATATTGCAGCATCTCTAATTCAGGAATTGGGGAAATATTTGTGTTTCTGTGTGTTTAAAATGGGGAGGGAAACAGGGATCATCTTAAATAATGCAAGTACTACTTTCTTGTCAAATATGATATCCTTGAGATTTCATTTTAATATGGTCTTTCTTCACACACACACACACACACACACACACACACACACACACACACACACACACACACACACACACACACACAC